>BRDA01025198.1:0-12383 GCA_036984385.1 Crenuchus spilurus
GTTACTAACATCACTGTTTTAACATGAAGAAGTGTGATTTCAGTACATGTGGACAGGGCCTGAATGATTCAGCATTTTCACATTTGATTTTTTTTTTAATATTTGACAGCAGCCAGTCCACACCAGAGCTGTCACCACACATTAGTTATAAGACAGGAGGATGAATAGGAGTTGGGAACTTTAGCCAGGACATCAGGGTAACACCTCTACTCTTTCAAATGAAATGACCAGGTATCTTTCTCTGACCTCAGATAATAAGGCCCCCATCTGACCAGAAAGATATTACCATATCACCAGAGGACAGCCATGGCCTTGTGTTTAGAGATCTGGTTTTGAGACTGGAAGGTTGCTGGTTCGATCCCTGGGCAGGTCATGACTGAAGTCCCCTTGATCAATGCACCTAACCCTGAATGTGCAATCACAAATCATTGGCAAAAAATAAGTTACATAAATATATTATATAGTACAGCATCACTGTACCCATATTCACACATAACAGCACCTCATGTTGTCCCCACCAATATCACATCCAGCAGACACAAGAATTTTCTTTGAGGTCTCCCATCCAAGTGCTAACCAAACCCAGACCTGCTTAGCTTCAGTGGATTTGCATGTTATGTTGTGCATGTGCTATGGCTGCTAGCCAAGCCATCCCCTACTGTTAGAAATGTTGTTGCCATATAAAACTAATCCTTACATGCACTTTTAGATTATTTTAATATTTTAATGTGTATGTGAGAATGAGTTGATATCTGTCTATTTCACTGTTAGTGTGTGTGGTTATGTGACTCTATGCAGTGGTACCTTGGGATACGAGCAGACAAACATACCAAATTTTTTAAGATACGAGCTGCGACTCTGTCCCTATTTATGTTCGAGATCCAAGTGAAATTCCAAGATATGAGTGGCTGCTGCTAGTTGTCACGTTTGCGCAAAGGTCCAGTATGGGCAGCACAACACCTGCATCCGATACTTTCTCACATGTTACCCACAGAATCAAGTCCATTCTTGAGCACTGTACTTCTTGCATCCTTTTTGAAAAAAATCTATAGTAAAAACGTTTTTAAACCCTTAAACCTATTTAATTTTAATAACATATATAGAGTAATTATTTTAAATACTGTTAATATAATTTTGTGCAGACCCGTGATCCGCGTATGCGCGCGCCGGCCCTGAACATAGATATGAAGACTTGTTGCTGCTTCTGAGTGAAAACAGTTTTGTACTGAACTGCAAAGAACAAACCATGGCACCCATTTATCAGCCAGTTGCTGAATTTCTTGGCAGCATTTGGATGCCGAAGTGAAATGGGAGAAGAGAGATTTTACTGTACAGCGCGCACTACGCATCTGTAATACACAGTACTGCGTGCATCGAATTCCCCACAAATTTTAAATGCTACAGCGAGAATTCCCCAAAAATGATTTTACATTAATATTTATTGAAATCTGAAATTGAAATATTTTGTTATGCATTAGTAAATTGTATATATTAGGGGTGTGCATCTGTCCAATAAATGATTATTTGATATGTATCTCAATTCATGTGGTACGGTACGATTCAGAAATGATAAAATATATTTTAAATTGGACCGATTTGGTTTGATTCGATTCAGTAGGATTTCGATACAAGTGTAGTTGTATTTGACATATGAATTCAGAATCAGTAAAATACTGTCGCATTGGGATTTGGTACCGGGGCTCCAATATTTTTAATCAAGTCCAGAAAGCCCTCATACTCCACCGCACATTATGGTCTTAAGTCTTTGACAATGAACCGGGTTATTGAAGCCATTATTACTTTGGCTCTAGCCGAGTTGTGGTCGAGTTTTGGCTGGAAGAAGTCCTGTTTTTCTGTGTGATTGTCCTGCCATGTCTTTGGGCTAGCGGTGCTAGCATCCTCATCGCCACTTTCACCATGTCCTCTTACTAAATGAGTGGTGAGGTTTGTTGTAATACCAGTGTACTTGTCTTTGCATTCTTTGCAAATAGCAACGGTTTTGTCTAGGTTTCTGTTCTTTGTGTAAAAACGGAACTTGACTGTGATGCAGGGTTGCCAGATCCAACAAAAATATCCAGCCCAAAGTCTGTGTAAAACCAGCCCTTCAGAAGCATAAACTAGCCCAAAATATATGTCTGTCGCACGTTTGAAGCAAATGGCAAAACAACTATGAGTGTACGAATTAGTATTTTGTTTATAAGGGATTTAATATAAACCCATCAAACCTTTTTCTTTTTCCCAGTCCTTGCAATACCGCCTCCTGTATTTCCTCATTAACCTGGGATATTAGCTAGTGACTGTTTTCCCTTCACCTTCTGTCTGTCTGTCTGTCTCTCTCCCTCCTTTTCAGGCTATCTTTCCTTATATTATGTTCTCTTTGTTATTATTGTATTCAAATTTCCTTAGTGTCGACTTATACACGTATTCTCGCCGTGTTGAAGTAATATCCTACGCAACACCCATTTTTTTGTTGTTTTTTTTGGTGGCTGCTGTAATTTTTAAAAGTAGCCCAAAAAACCACACCCTGCCACCATTGAAATTTCGCCTGCGACTGGATTTTCAAACAAGCCCAATTTGGCGTGAAAACCGCAAACGTGGCAACTCTGGTGTGACAAGACGTGACTGTGATGAATATCACAACAGTTAATCAGAGAGAGAGAGAGAGAGAGAGAGAGAGAAAGAGAGAGAGAGAGAGAGCAGCAGCAGCAGCAGCGCACATCAGCAACACCAAATCAATTGACAGCTATTTAATCCATCGGCCGGTTTATGCTACAAACAGATTGATTCAGGGTTCCATGTACCAAAGTATTCATCTCGTTTAAGTCAAAACCGGACTTCCAATTATTTTTTACACCCCTAATATATATGTGTGTTTCTTAATTCAAAACATGTCTTTTTGTCCATAATTTAGCATGGTTTGGGGATGTTTCACAGGGTTGGAACATATTAAATTTATTTCAGTTATTTTAAATGGGAGAAATTTGTTTGATATACGAGTTGACTGACTTACAAGCTCTGTTACAGAACAAATTAAACTCATATCTCAAGGTACCACTGTATTTTTAACAGTTATGCAACATTGCAGGCCTCCAACAAAAAAGATGCAAAAATTATAGTTCATGCATTTATAACCTCTCAATTACTGAGATGCTCCCCGCATTGGCCTCTAACACATTTCTAGATTACATCCATCCATTTATCCATCCATCATCCCATCTGCTTAACCCTGATTAGGGTCGCAGTTTGTCCCCTACCTCCTCAACAGGCGCAGGGCAGTACATTACACTATCCTAACTAAGCCCAGGACAGGGCGCCAATCCATCGCTCAGTACACACACACACACACACACACACACACACACAAACCCAATTCTGCTAGATTACATATTCAATATATTAAACACAGAGCTGCTATAGTGCTCACACACATCAAATGCAGTGCTCTTATCACCCCCATCCTCTATAACAAGGTAAATATCAAGTTTGTTTGATATAACGTTGTGCCATGAGATTTTGATTTGTGCTGGACCACATCCTTGATCTATAACGTACAGTTACATGCTGTTACTTGCTTGCCCACACTCAGATCTTCTAGTCAAGATTTGCTTGTCATCCCCAGGTTGTGTCTCATCCAAAAGTGGCAAGTCTTTCAGTGTATTAGTCTCTACCTCTTCCTCTACCAACATGATTACATTTTACATTACATTACACCATTACATTACACCATTACACAGCTTTGAGGCAAATTTGTCTAAGTTCTTACAATGTTGCTATAATGTTCTGACAATGTTATGTTTGCTATGTCTCTTTGTCATCATCTCATTCTATTGTAAACTTATCATTATCCATAGGGACAGCCATGGTCTGGTGGTTAGGGATCTGGTCTTGTGACCAGTTTGATCCCCAGCTAGTCATGACTGAAGTGCCCTTGAGCAAGGCACCTAACCCCCAACTGCTTCCTGGGTGCTGTGGATAGGCACATATTCTCATAGCCTAGTGTGTTCACTAGTGTGTGTGTTCCACTCTACAGATGGATTAAATGTGGAGGTCAAATTCTGTTGTGTGCAAATCAAATTGACACAAAGTTAAATCTAATCTCATCTATTTATCTAACTCTGCATTTATAAGATGTTCTTTATTCCCATTTGTTTGCTCTATTGTTTATACTTGTTCTTTGATTTCATTTGTAAAGTGACACTGTCCTTGAAAAGAGCTATATAAATCAAACTTTTGTTGTTGTTGTTGTTGTTGAGCACTACTGTATTATCATGTATAGCACCATAACTGCCTCAGTCTGGCAACGCAGCACTTTTTTCTCTGAAGAAATTAACAGTAACTCTCACATTGGCAAGTGTGTCTTGGTTTAATCACAGGCAGTGCACAAGCCTAACTGCAGATGCTAAAAGTTTTATGGTGAAGCAGATGTTCAGCATCATCCAGAATGGAGGTCTTTAAAAGAGTAGCTTGGTGAAAAAAAATGTACATAACTTTCTTCTTATATCAACTGTAACTGATCAGACACATTGGTGTTTGAAGTTTAGTTCTTTAGTTTTACACTAGTACTACAAGACTAATGAAGATTAGACGAGTAATTGAAGTCTGAATACTTATATTTTTTAAATATCAGCCTCTTACCTAAAGCAACCAACCAGTGATTGACATTTGGTAATTATTATGTAGATATGTATTTTTGTTTTTGTTTTTTTACTACTCCTTTAATTCCTTCAGCTTCACTATGCCTGCGGCACCAGCTTGACTTTTACCTCTTTATATAGATTGCTGGTTTAGTTTTCTGTCAATAGGCTTATTTGTTTCAGGCTTTTCAGGCAAAATAGGCTCTCTGAAGGATTGAGTATCAGGGAAGTATCGTATTTTTCATCCTGTGTTTCAGTATCACTTGCTTTTTCTCTTCAGCGAGAGCTGAAGACAGAACATCACCTTCAGTAGCCATGACTATTGATAAAAAATGACGAAGGACATCAGATAACGACCGTATCCTAAATAATTCAACAGAAAATACAAGGAGATGCCTGGACAATGACAAACATGATTTGTTTGCTAATAAAACATTAGCATTTAGTACAAAATGAAGCCATATATACGACTTATCTGTAACCATGATGGCAATTTTCAGATGCAGAATGCAGGGCCAGTGTGAATGACATTGCCATACGTATTTAACATCACAAAGTCTTAATGTTTTCTTTCTATACACATCTGAAAATTTAAGGGCTTGATTATGTGATGTATATAAGTCATATATAATTCATACATATAAACTCTTACTGCATACTCAATGTTAGCATTGATTTTTGCAAGCTAATCACAAGCTTTGTACTGCAAAGTACTGAACGTCATATAAAAGCACTAATGTAGGCAACTGCTGGCAATTTCCCTTTAAAGTAGACCTTGGAAAATCACACACACACACACACACACACACACACACACACACACACACACACACACGTGCACACTTTTTAAGGGCATCTGAGCAACCTTGGCTCATACATAAGCAATTACAGAATATATCCTACTCAGAAGGGTTATGCATGTGTTTAAAACTTGAACCATTCAACATTAAATATACTTGTGTTCAATATTTCAAGCTTTTTGGGAGAGATATTTTCTCTCTTTTAACAACATAACATGAGCAGGGAGCTAGAAAAATACTTTCTGAATGCATCAAAGCTGTTTTATTGAACATGCTAATGCAAAAGGAGCACTCACTGCCCCTTCAGTATTCAAGCAGTGAAAGAAATCCCCCAGCCAAAAACAAATAATAATGTTCTGATTAAGGAAGAGTAATTGTCAGGATGGGCAGGAGGAGGTAGGTCAAAGCAAGATTTTATTTACAATGACAAAGACTATGAACAAACTTAAGTTATCATAAGACAAAACAAGGATTACTAAACATGGGTGACAACATGGGTAGACAATACAGGTTGACAATACAATGATGGACAAGGTCTGTGAGACATGAGGGAACCTTTAAGCCAAACATAATCAAAGCAAACACTCGTAGCCAATGATAAAGGCAAAGGCAGAGACATCAGAACATAAACAAATAGCACATGGACACAAGACTGAGACAGGGCCGGGGGGGGGGGGCACTGGATCCTCCTTCCTGCCTCCCTCCCACCATACCAATGTTACATGCTAGTCAGAGGACCTGACTCTTCACAAATTACAATATTCAAGGAAGGATTTCTCTGGACTGATGTTCCACATTCACTAGAGAACCATAAACATCACTACAGCAGTGAAACTCCTTCATGACCTCGGTCACAATGAACTGTTAGGATAGAGCCAAATGATACAGTGCTTCATGAACAAAATATAGCAAAACGTTTGCCAGACAGATTAAATTCACTAAGTAAACCCATGTAGCCACCCACAGGTCAGAATGTACCATGCCACATCATACGGAAAAGCTAAGGCATGCTAATCCCATTCAATTGAACCGTCCTGGTCACAAGGCCAGGAAAGCTCCCTGTGCTGCTGAGGAAATACGTCTTTTTCCTTTCTAGTAGCACTTTAGAGAAGGGATTCAAACTGAAAGGCTCCTCACCAAGCTCACCGACACGCATGAGCGACTAAATTTAAGAGAGAGCTGCACAGGTAGGCTACCTAAAGGATTGTAAGTCATGTTTCTCAGTAAAAGCTTCAATTGAAAACAGCTGGAGTAGCACTACAGTTGATTCAGGGCCAACTTCTCCCATAGAAACATCAGGTAATAGTACTGACTGTGTGTCTTACTCAAAAAATTGTTCACTGCAAGGCTTTGCAGCTGTATTGCTTTAATAAGCATGCTAGATGTTTAGTCACTGATTTTTGAATTGATATTTTCTAGCTTAGGTAGCACACAAAGCTGCATTTTTGACTCACATTTCTGTGTAAGTGATATCTATTATATTACTTCTATATACACTATATATATATATATATATATATATATATATATATATATATATATATATATATATATATATATATATATATATAGGATTCAAATGAATGGTTCTCCAACCTCAGCATGTTTGTAGACAAACGTTTGCTTCTTTAGTTTAAAAGTGGACCTGTGAGGTTAATGTTGCCAACAATCAACACTCTTAAAAAGATTCTTCAAGGGCTCTTTAGTAAAGAATGTGGTTTTCTTTGAACACTCAAAGAACCCAAAGGGATCTTTGCATGCTGAAAGGGTTCTTCAGATTGGTTAGATTATAAAGGGGGTTCTAAACAGCCTCAAAAAAGGTTCTTCTATTGTTATGATATTAAGTTTGCAATGACAGAGGAATCCTTTTTGGGGCTATATAGAACCAATTACACCACATTTCTCATCAATCTGAAGAACCATTGAACCATGCAAAGAACCGTTTGAGTTCTTTGAGTGTTTATGGTTCTATACAGAAGCATTTCTCTACTAAAGAACCCTTGAAAAACCATCACTTTTAAGAGTGTGTCCTACACAACACTGAGTTATAAGACCATCTTTAATATCTACATGAGGTTTGAGTGGGTTAAGAGAGGCTTTGGTGATTACTTTTTAGAGAAACGACTGAGCTGTTTAGGTGACTATTGAGTTATAGTGTTATTATTTTTTTTGCAATATTACAGCTCAGTTCTAAACTATAAAAGCAAAAGCTAAATTTCAATGATGTCTTGGCTGATCAACTACATCTGAGGTAAGTGGAAAAATATGCAAATATTATTCCTGGGAGAACCCTAACTTTAAGGTGTAAATGTGTTTGAGATGTGAAAAATATCACTAATTGAGGAACAGGCTCAGACTAATGAGTATTGAATGAATTAGCTTGCTAACCAATAAAATAATTTCCATTGGTTCATTCAATAGCCTACTCTGAATTCCTTGTTTTGTAGAAAGCAGCATGATTGGAAACTGTTCCAAATTACAGCTCACCAGATCAAAACAAGCATCAAAACAAGGCTCAATATTACACCGAAGTGTGTTTGACGTGATGAGAAAGATGGTATCTCTCCTCAGATGGGCGTGTGTGTTTCCCAGCTGTCAGCAGGGTGCCTGTGATGAGAACGAGGTGTGAACTGGCACACACTTGAGAGAGGGAATAGAGGAGATTTCTCCTCACTTTTATCCTCAGATAGCCTTTTGGCTATCAGTTCATTATCAAGTTTAGAATTTGTTAGCATTTTTGTGCCATTTGATACATGCACACACTAATGTGTAATTTTGTCCTTGTAGGGTTTTATATATCAGCAAGAGACCTCGCAGAGCCTAAATGGAGATCTCCTTAATATTTCAGTAGTTTCTTCTAGACAACAGTGAGACCAAATGGAGACAGAAATGAGACTTAAATCTCAGATCTGTTGCGCATTGTAACGTCTGGACTAACAACAAAGGATAGAAGGTGAGAGCAGGTAACGTTAAACAAGAATATTTAATAAACAAGAATATTTAATACACACATACACGGAAGAAGAGAGGGACCTAGAACAACAACAAACTTAGGACTAAACAGAAATACTGGTCCGGGCTATACCAAAACACAAACACAGCATAAACATAATCACAGGGCAGGGCAGAAACAATTAACTCGGAAACAGAACTATGCAGAGACAACACTTTACAGGGAACTCAAAACCAGACTACATTAGAACAGGAGGGGGCTAATGGAGTGAAGAAGGGAGAGAGATAAACACAATGATAAACTAAGATACAAAGCTACACTTAGAGACAAGGATAAACTAAGATACAAGGCTAGAATAAGATAAACAACCAGAAGGACAGGAAACAAGCGAAGAGAAAACCTACGGACCAAAAGAGAAGGGAGAACCAGACGAAGGACTCAGATAGCGCTTTTCCACCAACACGGAACCGGCACCATTCTGGTTCAAGAACCTAATTTTGAACCGTTCAGCGCGTTTCCACCAACAAAAATACCGGCCCGAACCAGGAACGTTCGTTCGCAGCGAGAACCAAAAAATACTTGGATTTTCAGTGCAAACCAAACGCGCCTGCGCACTGAGGTGACTCGTAGTGTACAGTGGTCCACTGAAGAAACTCAGTTTTTGTTATTTGGTGTTCTCCGGAGTTTCAGGAGAAACTTGAGGGGAGTATTAGAAAGGAGAAACTCTACAGCGAGCTGGTGGAGGATTTAGCTCGGGCAGGTTTTGTTCGTTCAAGAGATCGAGTGATAGATAAGCTAAAGAAGCTAAAAAAGCACTACAAGATTCTAAAAAGGAGCTATCGTGCAGTGGACCTGGACGAGGGAATGTACCGGCTCTAGATTTGACTTGTGAAGTGAAATAAGCATTTGTACCAAGAGCACAAATGCTCGCAAGTAGTCGATGCGCTCCGGCATCTTTGTTTATAATTCCGCTTTGTTGAAGACGTACACCGTGACGTATCCTCGGTTCAACTAGTGGAAACGCGGGCTGGTTCACTAAATAGCACCGAGGTTCTCATAAGCCCGAACGGCACCAGTTCAAGAACCAGAGATATTTTGGTGTAAAAGCGCTAAGAGTGATGTGTGCATACAGAAAGGTAAATCAAATTAACACCGAGCGAAGACTGACAGGATACAGCTGCTTATAAAGTGAACCACTGATTACAAAAATGAAACGCAGGTGCGGAAACCAGGAAGTGACGCAAGACTGTGAGGTGCATCTTGGGAACTGTAGTGCAAGAGTGATGTGAAAGACAAACTTGAATAAAGGCTGAAACCAGAAGTGAACTACAATGTATTGTACAAGTGAGTGGGAAAGACTAAAGCTGAGTAGAGAGAGAAAAAAGGAGAGAGCGAAACCTAACAAGACATAAACATTACACACATATATTTCTCCTGAGGAAAAGTCCCCAGTAATCTCACACGTGTCTCCATTTGAGTTGTAGAAAAGACCTCAATAAAACCTCTCTCTGTGCTGAGATTTGCTCAGATAATAACACTGGGCCTTACAAACTGACTGTTCATAAAAAGACATTTCTTCTTAAAGCCCCCTTACAAGGTTTTCACTGACTCTATCATTCACTAATGCGTTCTTATTTTCAATTTTGCTCTTAGGTAAAAACAGAATCTATTCAAACATATTTGGACATACTTGTCTGAAATAACTGGTTAATATGTTGTCTTTAATTCTACAGTTATAATAATAATAATAATAATAATAATAATAATAATAATAATAATAATAATAATAATAATATATTTTAGGATTTAAAGTACAATGATATTTAAGAACAAAGTTAAGAAAAAAATTAAAAATTTGGTGAATGAGGCCCACTAATGTTTACAATTGGCAGGAATTCTTAACATAATTTTAACTCTTTCTCACATAGATTCAGTGTTTGGAATCTGTCTAATAAAAACCCTAAATTTTGGTCTGCTTTTCTAATAAAAACTTCAGATTTTAGCATTTTTAATTTTAATAAATGGCACATTTTTTGTCTCTTTGTACACCCCAGTTCCAAAAATGGAAGTTTGTAAAAGTTACAAGTTTGTAAAATAAAAATAAACAAAAACAGAAAGCAATGATTTGCTAATCTCATAAATTCATATTTTATTTACAATAGAAATTGAACACGTATCAGATGTTGAAAATGAGACCAAATGTGGTCTGGAGAGCAGCATGCCAGTTCTTCTCTTCTTCTGTGAAATCATGCTGTTGTGATGGATGCAGTATGTGGTTTAGTATTGTCTTGCAAAACCTGTAAGAGGCATTATCTGGATGGGTGCAGATGTTCTAAAACCTCTTTATACTGTGCAGTTGTAATGGTCAGCGCCCCCCTGCATGTCCGGATCTCTCTCGTTCTCTCGTTTAACTGTCCCGTTTCTCGGTGCTCTCACTCCCATTTCTATTCACAAACATACTGGTAGTCCACTTCCTGCTTTGCCCTGCTCATGTATTCATTAGCCTGTTCTGTCAGGACTGCTAATCATTCCACCTGACAGAGAAACTCCAGCTCACAACAACCAGTGAGGAGAGGATGATCAACCGATCAGCGATCTTTACAAAGGTCGCACTCTCCAGAGTACTGAGCATGCACACCTGACAATCATTTTAGGAACTCTTTATAAACCTCTCTCTGTCTCAGCTACGATGCGAAGTATTGCCAATTTCTCAGTGCCTTACCATTCACTTATATCTCAGCCTGTCTTAGTATATTTATACACTTAGTATATAGTATATGCTTGTGGTTATTTCTTAGCATCTGACCTTGTACTCTTGTTATCTACTCTTTAGAGCTTTTGCATGCCTTCAGTCACGCTGTGCTCTGCTGTGGCTTGTTTATATTTTGTTATTTTGTTCTTCAGTAAACTTCTATTTAATATTTTATCCGTGAGTGTCTGGTATCCTGATTTTGATCTGATTCTGACATGTTCACTCTAAACTACACCTCCCAGAATGCACTGCCTCTACACACGTCACTCCCTCTGCTTTACTCACCTGTTTTCCATAACGACAATCACTGTGTTTATTATAAAGCTACCTCAGTCAGTTCAATCTTCACTTGGTGTTTAACTTATCTACACCACGCATGTAGCCCCCTCTTTGGTCTTTGTTAGGTTCTTCAAATACTCAGGTTTGGGTTTTCCCTTGTTGCTGGTTTTGGGTCTCCTTAGTCTCTCCATGTATTTCTCATGTTCAGTGTGTTTTTCTAGTTCAGTGGATCTCCTTGTTCTGTTCATATCTTTTTGGTGTGTTTTTCTTGTTCTGTATGTTTAATGTTCTGCCCTGTTTCTGAGCCAGGCCTTGTATGTGTTCCGCCATGTTTCTGAGCAGGTCCTTTTACGTGTTCTGCCATGTTTCTGAGCCAGGCCTTGTACGTGTTCTAATGTAGTCTGACATACCTTGAAGTTTTTACAAATTACACACATCTAAAATATTATTTTTCCCCAGTGTTACACAGGCTTTAGTTAAGCACAAACTCAGCAACAACAATGTCAAAACATTAAGTGTCATAAATCTATATTTTCATTAAATTTGCTCTAAACTTATTTTCAGATGTGCTGATATATTGTGAAAAAAACACACTAAACATTTCTAGCCAAGAATTTTGAGCTCAGAACTGAATAAACAGAGGTGATGGCTACACACTGCACATTACAGTTTTTAGAAATTGAGTTGACATGTGTTTCACTCATTCAGTGGCTCCTAGATCGAATATTTGAGATGAGTGTGAGGTGAGTCTTTTGTTCAGGATCACATCAGGTGAACCTTTGCTGGTTCTTTGCCTGTCAACATTCCACAGATTCCTGGCTGCTGGGAACCACCAATAGAATGTTTATAATTACCATGTCATTATCATACAAATACTTCTCCTGAGATCGCTACCTTGCCGTGGTGGAGAAGCTTGAGAGAACCTTTGAATCTAAGAGCGATACCATCTGGAGCTATGCTCCTGG
>BRDA01025199.1:0-17933 GCA_036984385.1 Crenuchus spilurus
AAAATATTAGATGTTGGCATCTCCACATTATTGCATTCAGTTTTTATTCACAATTTGTTTAGTGTCCCAACTTTTTTGGAATCCGGTTTGTACATATAGTGCTAGACTCAGGAAACAATGCATATACAGTATGTTATGACTGAGAGAATGTTTTTGTGATAGCATGTAATGCTTAATCACCCCCCAAAACATGCACATACAGGCTCATCATCTATCTGGCATGACTTTGCCTCTCACTCATGCCATTATATGTCCTTGGATGCTCCTCAGAGAGACTGAACGTGCTTTTGGGCTGTCGTCCCAGTAGTGGCTTCACTGTCCCAGGCAGCCTGCGGACCCAAACGAGGCTGCTCGAAAAAGGCTGATTAAGGCATGTGCAGTGTGTTGCTCATCCATTTTGCTTATTTTTTCAGTTGGGAGGGAAAAAATAGAAAAAGACAATGAGGAATACTTGAGGGAATGAGGAGAAAGTAGAGCACAGATCAAAGAGCTTTCTTCATCTCTTTTCTTTCTTCACACACACACACACACACACACATGCACGCACACACACACACATACACACACACACACAGCATATCACTGAGAACTGTGCATTTGTTCAAGTGTCACATCCCAGTACTGTTGCCATTTACAGAATGCCAGGGTGGCTAACAGCACATTAGTAGATATTGTTTAATGTTTTAATAAATATCTTTTTGCCAATTTGCTTAATTGAAGCATAGCCTGGCAAACTTTCAGTACTCCATAGACAAAACCTTGTGCAATTTCAAGGTTATTTACATAGTGAAAAAGCATTTTGTCTCAAAGCTCAAGGGTGGCAATTATAGCCAAGAATCTATAGCGTCTTCAGCTGCAAGACCAAACAATTCTGAGCACAAAGACTAATCGTTCCAGTGGCTTTCTGTTTCTTCTGTTTCTTAAACTATATATATATATATATATATATATATATATTCCTTATTTATTTACTCATAGTCTGGATGACTTCAGTATTAATTTACAATGTAGGAAAAAATAAATATAAACATTGAATGAGGGTGTGTAAATATATAGCACCAGTCAAAAGTTTGGACACAGATTCAGTGGTGTTTCATGATTTAAAAATGTTCTGCATTGTCGATTAATACTAAAGTCATCTAAACTATGAATAAACACATATGTAATTATTTAGTAAACAAACAAGTAAACAAACCAGAACATGTTTATATTTGACATTCTTCACAGTAGGCACCTCTTGCTTAGATGCAGCTTTCTTGGCATTTTCTCAGTCAGCTTTATGAGGTAGTCATCTGGAATGGCTTTCAGTTAACAGCTGTGTTTTGTCAAGAGCTCATGACTTGCATTTCTTGCCTCTTAATGTGTTTGAGACATCAGTTGTGTGTCTACTTTGAAGTAACATCTAAAACATGTTTTGGTTTGATTAACACTTTTAAGTTTACTACATGATTCCTTATGTGTTCACTCATAGTCTGGATGACTTCAGTGTTTGTTTACAGTGTAGGAAAAAAACATTGAATGAGAAACTTTTGAATGGTACTGTGTGTGTGTGTGTGTGTGTGTTTGTGAGTGAACTATTCACAGACTATGTCTAATGTTTACATTGCTTTGCACTCCTCTTAATTTGTTTTTTGAAAACCAATAACAGTCACATAAAGAGTTATGTTTGTGTACATACTCAACAGATAAATGAACCGTACTTTAGAAGTCTGACGATCCAAAGGCCAAATCACAGGCTGTTGTCAGTGGATAAGAGGTGAAGGATTATATCAGTGAAAAGAAATGAAGTGGTTATTGTTACATAAAGACGTTTGTGCAGATTTCACTTAAACGGGACAATCTGTCTTTAATGCTTTAGAATTAAACAGGCTGTCCCATTAAGACTGATCTGTTTATTTTTGTTCGGATTGGCTGGTCTGTATTGTGCATAATTCAAAAATCAGCCTGGACGGACACACTCCTTTAGACTTCAGCATGAATGGGAAAGGTAAGCGTACTTACAGTTCTATAGCACTGCGTTGTGGATTATGTGGTACATACAAATGAGGGATTGGGGTTTTAGGAGTTTTTTTAAAGCTGAAAACTTGATTTTTCATGGTATTGTTCCAATTCTCAAACAGTTAACCTGATTCTGAATCAATAACATGGGCACGCAGTGCACTGCAGTGAGATATGAAGGGCTGCTTTCTGAAGAAATGCCAGCAGATGGTAAATCTTTAAAACATTAAACAGTAGTTCCTTTTTTAAGTATTATTGTAAAATAGAGTGAAGCAGCTGATGTGGAGAAAATGAAGGAAGAATGTCAATAGTTGTGTTTCTATTGCAGTTTTGCGCAAAACTTTATCGATATTCTGTTTTGTCAAAAAAACAAATTCGACAAAACACGTTTCACAATTGTGGTGTTTCCATTAAATGTGAAATACTTTTATAAAATCACGTGTGAATATGTTTGTTCTCGTGATAAGTCATTACAAACATGGCGGCAGTGGATGTAAACACATACTTCAGCTTTATACATACTGCTACCACGGCACTAGCGCTCATCATCAGCCATCAGAGGAGACGGCGACTTATCGAGACTTTGGAGTGACAAGCCCCTTATACTTGGGAGCAGCTATGTATGCGGCGTTTTTGGGAAACTGTAGTCGATGGTTTTACAGAAGAGCTGTGGATTCAACATTTTAGAGACACACTCAACTTTTAATGAACTTTGTGATGCTGTGGGATCTCTAGTGGAGCCAACTGCACATTGTCCAAGGATTCTCCTCGTTATTCCAAATATGCCGCGTCATCTTCATCCTCGCACTTTCTGTTGTCTTCTTCGTCGTCTTTTTCGCCAAATAGAAACGTCCGGTTGTTGATCACGTGACTCCCTTAATGCGAAAAGTCTGTTTGAGTGTTTCCATTACACTTTTGTGATATAAACCAATTTCGATATGACTGAAAAACCACCTCATCTTAGCGCAAAAGACTGTTATCAGAAAATGTGAGTTTTTTCTAAATTGTCGTGTTTCCATTAAGCACATTTTTATTCGCAATTCTAATTTGCGGTATTTCAGGGTCAATGGAAACGCGACTAATGATGTCTGCTAGGCCAGTTTCTACTCTTTATATGAATGCCTGAACACTACAACAGCATCACAGGATTGGATGATGACTGATAAAGAACTGATGATTCGTTGACCAGAGGAGGATGGGTCCATATAAGTCCCAAGGCTTCTTCCTCCAGCTCTGATGAGTCTTGTGACTGTCGCTGCTGGCTTGCTCACCAGGGGTGTTGTGTTTTTATGCTATTACTGGAAGTCTGTAAAGCTGCTTTGTGACAACACCAGTTGTAAAAATGAATATATAAATAAATTTGACTTGACTTGATTTGATATTTGCAAAGTTAAAACAGAAGCTCTCAGATAGTCTGAGCTAATTATCTGACAGCATACACTGTAACTGTGACATCGCTCTGTCATTTGCTACTCTCCAGAACTACACCAGAGGATCCATGTGGTCTAAAGACAGTGTGGGGCTTCTCAGCATGCCACAGTGTGTCTCAACACTCAATTCCCTGGACAGAAATTCATGCTTTAATCGCTATCGAACCTCGCACCGTGTTTACAGATCCATTTCAATTCATAAAATATTTATGAAAGATTCATTAAAGATTTTATTACTTGAACACCAACACAGGCACACAAGCTGATAATACAGGGCCTCTGGATGCTAGCCACGTTGTAATTAACCAGATGTAGCAGTGTGGGATGAGCTGAGGCTTTGTATTTTTATTCTAAACTCCTAAATATGAACCTCTCAATCAGAGACTTAAAGTGACAAGCACATAGAAGTGTATGTGCCAATAAAATGCAGGCCTACAGCCAAAGGCAGCAAGGGTCAGATGATTGGCATTTGGCTAATTGTCCATTAGTGTATAATGGATGTGTTATTTATATTGAAGTTGACCTTATTTGTTATGTAGAACAACATTGTTCCAGCATTATTGATCATGTCACTAATGAGGGTAACTAGGAGTGCTATAGTTTTATTATTAAACACATTTTTTTTCCAAAAAACTGATACAAATTTTAGGCTTTAACATGGTTGCTATATGAGACAAACATTTACAGATAACAGTCTGTCCTACTCTTAAAAGAGATGGTTCTTCAAGGGTTCTTAAATAAAGAAAATGGTTCTATATAGAAACATGAACACACATGGTGAAAGGGTTCTTCATGGATGAGGAATGTGCTGTAGATGTTCTATCATCATCTTTTAGGACATAAGACTTCTATTATTACAAGCTTAACATGGTAACGATAGCAGAACCCTTTTGGGGGCTATATACACATTCCTCATCAATCTGAAGAAGCCTTTCACCATGGAAAGAACCCTTTATCTATGAGAAGGGTTCTTTGAACATTCATGGTTCTAAAGAACCCTTGAAGAACCATCTTTTTTAAGAGTGTACTCAAATAAGCGTCAGATGTCTTGAAGCGAGTGTCTAATGATAATGAAGGTAATGCTGATGTGCTGTTCACTAATTATCATTAGAAACATGAGCATTATAGCTTCAGCTCAGGACTAAAGAAGCAGAAGGGCTACATTTTGGGTAAGAGGTCAATGAACACTTTCTTTGATGTTAGTGTTCAGAGTGTTTCTCAATTCATTGGCAGCTTTGACCGCTAACGCAACCAACGATCGTTCGGCCTAAAATAGCCGCAGGCCAAGTGGTGTTGCTCTGCTTTAGAATGGCAGGGCTGAATTAGAGTCCTCACTCTCCATGTCCCAGCTTTCATCCACCTCACCTTTTGCCTTGATGATTTCCTGTGGAAAAATCAATGACTCTCAATGATTTTTTCTGCGTTTTTTCCCCTTTCTTTTAGCGAAAAGAAGCGGTTCCGAGAGGCCAAGTGGGTGGGTTTTGTGAGAGTTGAATAAAAGAATAGACACACAAGTTGCTCCTCAGCTCCAAATGGGCCCAAATTGATTTGTTACCACCCTTGCTAAAATGGTAGTGTGCTTGCTTGGCCCACAGAGGTAATGGCTTAGTCACAGTGATGAGGCGAGCGTCGCCCCACGCTATTATTTGCCCTCCTTAGCCATTAACATGCCGTGACAGATTTGTTTCTCCTCAGAAGGGCAGCACATTTCGGGTTTTGTTTCGTTTTTTTGATGTGTTCAGGAGAGCTGAGCTTATTTGCAGTGATGGATTCGTAGAATGTCACTTCATATTATTGACAACGTCTGGGTCTAGGCTTGGATTAATGCCATTAAATTCTCAGGAGTGCTAATGTTTGTTAAATACATTAGTGTAACAGTCTTAACATGGTGTTGCAGGGGTAAGGGTCAACTTTAAAGAAGGAAGTCGTCCGGTGGGCTCTAAAGCACCCTTTCTGCCCAAAACAGTGTTAACCGTGGTAATGTAGCTGTTGTGCTTGGCACGCGGTGGATTTACATATGTAAATAATCACATTTCTGTCTGCTTATCCCAAATAACTCCTTTTCTTTAATCCGTGCAGGTTGTGTTTTTCTTTCTCCCATTCTTAAATCCCTCGCTCTCATCCTGAATTCATAAAGATGTAAACAGCAGTATGTGTTTTGGAGGATTATGAGTCCCAACTGTACGTTCAATAAAAAAATAAAATGGAGATGGTGGGAGGGAGCTGCAGATTTCGTATTGATTGCTGCTAGCATGTGCTTCACTGTGCATCTCAATTATGATACGATTTCTGGCTCAGTACTTTGTGTACAGAAGCTTGAATGCCACTTGGCATTGACTTGGAAGTAATTTGCCAGATAAATTGTCTCATGTAACGGCACTCTAATCCTGCTCCTGAGAAACGCTCATAGCCGGAAGCTTTATCCTATATTACTTCTCACGAGGATTATTAAATAAGGATGCAATGTTCATTCTCAGAATTTTCTTGCTTAGAAGCATTTGTTTATGACTGCGTACAAAAACGATTTGGTTGTGCTTTGCTAAAATCTAATTATGAGTAGTCTGTTGTGCTCTAGTGGTCGCCTAGGGTCAGTCCCAGCATTCAGTTTATACCTTAATGCAATATAGCTTAGAGGTCCAGGACCAAGTGGAGTTATTAGTAATGTCTGATGAATGTATTTGTGGTGGAATGAAGCACAGGATTAGATTGAACTCAAAAATAACCTGATGAGGGACGTCTGCTGAGATGTGTATGCAGTTAATTATTTGTACATGCACACTCGCAAACATAAGATCTGAGATCATATTCCCTCCATCATGAACTCAAACTTAAACTCAGTACTGATCTCTGTCCTAAACTACACCCTGAATGTCATCACTCCATCCTGAACACATTCTAGAACTCAAATCTAAACTTAACCTTAAACTTAACCCTGAACTCCTTAAACTCAATGTTGAACCCAACCGTGAACTCAACTCTCATCTAAACCCTGAACTAGCTCTTAAACCTAACAATGAACTCAACTCTGAACCTCAACCTGAACTTAACTTTAAACTCAAGCCTGAACCTCATCCTGAACTTCATCTTAATCCTGAATTTAACCCTGAACTCCTTAAACTCAATGTTGAACCCAACCGTGAACTCAACTCTCATCTAAACCCTGAACTAGCTCTTAAACCTAACCATGAACTCAACTCTGAACCCCAACCTGAACTTAACTTTAAACTCAAGCCTGAACCTCATCCTAAACTTCATCTTAATCCTGAATTTAACCCTGAACTCCATAAACTCAATGTTGAACCCAACCGTGAACTCAACTCTCATCTAAACCCTGAACTAGCTCTTAAACCTAACCATGAACTCAACTCTAAACCCCAACCTGAACTTAACTTTAAACTCAAGCCTGAACCTCATCCTAAACTTCATCTTAATCCTGAATTTAACCCTGAACTCCTTAAACTCAATGTTGAACCCAACCATGAACTCTAATCTAATCTTCACCATGAACTGAACTCTGAACCCCAACCTGAACTTAACCTTGAACTCAAGCCTGAACCTCATCCTGAACTTTATCTTAATCCTGAATTTAACCCTGAACTCCTTAAACTCAATGTGGAACCCAACCGTGAACTCAAATCTAATCATCACCCTGAACTTAACCATGAACTGAACTCTGAACTCCAACCTGAACTTAACCTTGAACTCAAGCCTGAACCTCATCCTGAACTTCATCTTAATCCTGAATTTAACCCTGAACTCTTTAAACTCAATGTTGAACCCAACCATGAACTCAACTCTCATCTAAACCCTGAACTAGCTCTTAAACCTAACCATGAACTCAACTCTGAACCCCAACCTGAACTTAACTTTAAACTCAAGCCTGAACATCATCCTGAACTTTATCTTAATCCTGAATTTAACCCTGAACTCCTTAAACTCAATGTTGAACCCAACCATGAACTCTAATCTAATATTCACCATGAACTGAACTCTGAACCCCAACCTGAACTTAACCTTGAACTCAAGCCTGAACCTCATCCTAAACTTCATCTTAATTCTGAATTTAACCCTGAACTCCTTAAACTCAATGTTGAACCCAACCATGAACTCAACTCTCATCTAAACCCTGAACTAGCTCTTAAACCTAACCATGAACTCAACTCTGAACCCCAACCTGAATTTAACTTTAAACTCAAGCCTGAACCTCATCCTGAACTTCATCTTAATCCTGAATTTAACCCTGAACTCCTTAAACTCAATGTTGAACCCAACCATGAACTCAACTCTCATCTAAACCCTGAACTAGCTCTTAAACCTAACCATGAACTCAACTCTGAACCCCAACCTGAACTTAACTTTAAACTCAAGCCTGAACATCATCCTGAACTTCATCTTAATCCTGAATTTAACCCTGAACTCCTTAAACTCAATGTTGAACCCAACCATGAACGCTAATCTAATATTCACCATGAACTGAATTCTGAACCCCAACCTGAACTTAACCTTGAACTCAAGCCTGAAACTCATCCTGAACTTCATCTTAATCCTGAATTTAACCCTGAACTCCTTAAACTCAATGTTGAACCCTACCGTGAACTCAATCATAAGTCCAAACTTGAACTCAAATCTAATCTTCACCTTGAACTTAACCTTGAACTCAAGCCTGAATCTCACTCTGAGCTCAGGATGCTCCTTGAAGTCAATCCTGAGATTCTGAAATCAAATATAAGCAGAACCTTGTACATCCCTTAGACTCAAACCTGAGCTTAATCCTGATCTCAGTCCTAAAATGCTCCCTGCACTCCACCATGAACTCATCGCGAAACCAACTCAACCCCTTATTCATATTGTCTGATCTTTAAGGAGTCTGTTTACACAAGGTCTGATTTTCTCTTGGTACATTTGTCATACAGACACTGTAAACAACTGCTATAATAAAAACAATGAAACACATGAAAAACATCATTATTTTTTTTTGATTTTGTTATGACAGTGAGGAAATGCATACACACAGATGCTAATGATTGAACACATGCTTACACACACACACACACACACACACACATACACATTTACACACAATGTTTTGTGCTAACAGGGCCTGAAGGAGCTGTAAATTGCTAGTTAGCGAGGGCAGGGAACCTTCCCCATTTGGGCCAATTACGCGGTGCTGAGCCGAGACCGGT
The DNA here is from genome assembly GCA_036984385.1 of Crenuchus spilurus. Lineage (NCBI taxonomy): Eukaryota > Metazoa > Chordata > Actinopteri > Characiformes > Crenuchidae > Crenuchus > Crenuchus spilurus. Next base: position 8,615 of record BRDA01025199.1, read on the forward strand.
TGGACTGATGGCTCGTCCAGCCTCTCCGACTCTCCAAGGAGGGCTTGGAGCGCAGCACTGCAGCCAGGTGCTGTGTGATAAATATGACTCCATGCATCATCACCACGGCACTGTAGATGTGAGCTGAAGGCAGGAATCATTGCCGCAGGCTGGACCTGCGCTTGACCTGTTCCCAAGACAGAGGCTCCAGCTTAAAGGGCTGACTACTCCATTGATCTTGTGGGCATACACGATATATATATTTTGTGCATGGCCAGTCATATGTGATGCACATATTATACAGTATATGTAATACATGCATGCAGCTCTTTATTGAGTTGGGAGTCGATAGAAATAGTATAATTTTGCATGTAATATTGACTCCAGCGATAATAAGTTCTTCCCTGCTTATTCTTCCCTTCTTTGTTTATCTCTTTCACATGGTTTGTGTTCTGCCTAGCAATGTGAGACATGTACATACTGTATATAGGGGTGTAAGAAAATATTGATGCATTTCAGTTATCACAGTATTATGTTTTGTGATACTGTATCGATTCTTAAAGTCACAGTATGTATATTTAATTAGCCGTTTACATCAAAACTATGTACATTGTAGTCTACTTTTAGACTTGGATAGCCACCTTTCAGCCTGTTCTTCAATGATCAGGACCACCACAGAGCAGCTGTTATTTGGGTGGTGGATCATTCTCAGCACTACAGTGACACTGATGTGGTGGTGGTGTGTTAATGTATGTTACAAGAGGATCAGACACAGCAGAGCTGCTGGAGATTTTAAACAGTACAGTGGTAACCCTACTTATAAGTTTAATCCGTGCAGGAGCCGAGCTCGTTAGCTGGTTTGCTCGTTAGCTGGATGCATTTTCCCCATAAGAATACATGTATTGACTGACCTCTTCTTCTACGCTAGCGTCTAGGGGATGCTACGACCGCAGTGCCCCTATCGGTTGGCATACTTGAACTAATTTATGCTACTCGTTACTTGGAATTTTACTCGTTACCTGGAACAAAAATATTCCGAGATCTCGACTCGTTACCTGGAATACTCGTTAGTAGGGATGCTCGTAAGTAGGGTTACCACTGTATCTTCACTGTCCTCCATTAGACACACTTTCTTTGTTGGTCCACCTTGTAGATGTAAAGTCAGAGACAGCAGCTTGTCTGTTGCTACACAGTCAGTTTTAGCCTCTAGTCCATCATTGGTGCTCACAGGAGGCTGTTCACTCTCAACAGTGACACTGAGGTGTTTAAAGACATGAGCAGCTCTACTGTGTCTGATCCACTCTAACACACTAACACACCACCACCACATCAGTGTCACTGCAATGCTGAGAATGATCCACCCAAAGAATATCTGCTCAGTGGGGGGTCCTGACTATTGAAGAACTTGGACAGCGAGTGTAGATACTGGTCTGTGTGTGTATACACGCTTATAAAGTATGTATGTGTGGTAGTGATTCAGAGTAAATATTAAAAATGTGTAATATTGTCTCATGATAAGCACATTATATACTGTCAATTCTTTTCCATATCTTTACCTCTTTGAGCCTGTTTGTATTCTGCCTGTCAGTGAGATCACGTTGTGTTATTTGCCTGGAGCTTGCTATCTAATAAAGATCATAATTACCGCATAATTACTCCAACCTTTTCCTGATAGGCCTTGCAACCTAATTAAAACGTCTACTTTTACAATAATGTAGATAGGGGAGCAAATAAAGGCTTGCGATGGCTTTGTGTTGCAGTGTGCATTTAAAGGGCACAGAGAGAAAGCTTTATGCGCGTGCTGCCCCGGGGCCAACAAGGGACATATAGAGACAGATTAAGCCCAGCGGTTGCAGCTAATGCATGCTGGATGGTGTGTGCTAGATCCAGTCACAGCACATCAGCAGGGCCATACGTCAGCAAAGAGCGAGCACACTCGACCACCCGACTCACCCCGATGTCACACACAAGAGACCCAGCGAAAACAAATCTTCCAATCTCTTCCGAGCGCCCGAGCTGAGGATGTATAGAATGAGAGTCGGAGACGGGGGCGGGGCATGGGGTGCAGAGCCCTTGTTTCTAGATACCTCTTGCATTTTTCTAAATGACAGCTGTGCCTGCAAGCTTGTTTTTTTCCTCTGGAAGTCCCTCTTCCAAATTCATGACGTGTATGAAATGTGATTTATCTACAGTCTCAGCATCCCTTTCACAATGAGTCTGTCAGCTTATTTCCATTTCTGCTTAATGTACAAACAGCAGTACTGTGATATTCTGCGTAAACCTTGTGTGTGGCCGGTGAATGTGTGTATATATATATATATATATTCATTCACTGGCCACACATAACAAGGTTAAAGTATATGTGTGTGTGTGTGTGTGTGTGTGTGTATGTGTATAGAGGTCTCAATGAATAAATATCTCCATGTAGAGGTTTGTAAACAGGAGCTTGCGCATTTTAGCCTGAAGGCACATTTGACTGCATTAATTTAATAACAATGCATAAATAAAAACAAAACATATAGGCACCCAATTAATCCCCGGTTTCTTCAGATGTGTCTTCCACAGACCAGTGCCTGAATTATGCTGAGAAGGGAAATGCTGAGTGGGGGAAAACAATGGATCCCAATCCAAAGAACCTCCACCATTTAGGAATATCTGAGAGGAAGATGACCGTGGCTAATCAGAGACAGATGTGAACTTAATTACACCTCTGAAATGGGAACCTATAGGCTCTACTCTAGTCATTTTTCTAGGGCAATAATGAATGAGCCAACAGAAGGCGGCTGACAGATCACATATTGAGATATTCAGGGTTTGAGGAAAGCTGCCGCCGTCTCTGGCTTTTGTGTCCATATCAGAGAACCAGAAAGAAAAGGCATTGTATGATGAGTGGAAATCCTGGTTTGGAGTTTAGTTCCACTTGCATAAGCAATATTTATTGTTATTCTACTTTTTACAATCTCAAATCAGAAACAGTTTGATAAAAGCAGTGTCTCACATGTTTACTGTGACTACTTCATTGCAGACAGTGTGAATCAAAGATAGTTTATGTTTTGTCTTGTCACCTTCAGTTAATTTGCTCTTATACATCCATTCTTGCATTTTAGGCCTGCAACATATTCTCAAAACAATTGGAATGGGAACAATTTATGGTAGTTGAGGTACAAACTACATATTTCTCAATCTACAGTGTATAATGTGATTAAACGATTCAAGGAATCTGGAGGAATTTCATTGCATAAAGGGTATGAACCCCAGATCTCAGATCCCCCATACAACACTGCATCAAGAACATCAGTTGCTGATGTAACCACATGGGTAACGGATTACTTTGCCTGATGTTAAACGTGTCCAGATGGGACGTCTAAGCTATGATGCATTTGAATTTTTTATTTTTTTATTTATTTTCCATACCGTCAACTTTTTTTTCCGGATATTACTGTGTAGATTCTTTGTTTTCTTCAAATGGACACTGTGATTTTCCACCTTCATACCTCTCTGTTTCTGTGTTGATTTCTGAAAAGAAAAGCCACATCTACTTGATGCACTCCAACAATCATCTGATAAGATTTAGAGCTGTGCTCCACTCATTGTATAAAGCTATCAGTGAAGTATCTGAAAGCCGATTAGCCTCTGGTTTGTTCCAGCGCACTAAGAGCGGAGTGTTTGTTGAGCGGGAGGTTTTGCCAGGAGAGAGAGAGAAAGAGAAAGAGAGGCGTATTATTTTTCCTGAAGCATCAGAGGGCCTGGGTGTGCGCACAGGGACGCGCTGTCAGCCCTGCCTGCTGTAAGTAGCTGTCAGCAGGAGTGTTAGGAGCTCTGAACGCCTCGTCTGCTTGCTGCCTCCTCCAGGATTCTTTGATTTGTCACTGCTACCAGTCCTGGCAATGGGCCATGCCTTTGTTTCAAGGATTCAAGGGGATGGATTTTCTCTTGCTTGACCTTGAACGGAACTCATGGTTCATACCTTGAACTCAACCGCGGTTTCAATCTTGAATACAATATTAACTCTCAGTCATAAGTGTGCCCTCAACTCCACCCTGAACTCAATCTTAAGCTTAATCCTAAACTACACCCTGAGTTCAACCCTGTTGCACTCAATCATGACCTCAATCCTATACTACACACTGGCCATGAACTCAACAGGGAACTCCACCGTTACTTCAAACCTGAACACCAAACCTGAAGTCAGTCTTGACCTACACCGAGAACTCAACCTTGAACTTAATCCTCAACTCAGTCCTACACTACATTCTGGACACTACAATGAACTCGGACATAATCTATATCCTGATCTGCAAGCGTGAGCTCCCTGAGTTCAACCCAGAACTCAATCCTGCGCTCAACCTTGAACTACACCTTGAACTCAATCCTGCACTCCAGGCACATGCAAGGAGAGAGGAGGTGGAGGGTGCTGGAGCACCTGCCCCTTTGGCCCTTTTGTCAATTTTTTTTTGTAGTGTATGTGTGAACATCTGTCTGTGTGCCCCAAAATAATAATAATAAATAATAGTAATAATTTAAATCTACCCTCAGTCGGTCACATGATCCACATAGACGTGCCTCACTGCCCTAACGTCACGTGCCCACACGATGTGCCCTGCAGCTAGGCGCTGCTAGATACGGGGAGAGCACAACTGTATGGCATCAAAACAGGCTCAGCTTAAGGGTAAACGTAAAACAGGTATTGTAAATGTAAGTTTTAAGTATAGTAAATGTAAAGGTAAATCTGTAAACGAAACTGTAAAGTAGTAAATTAAAAACATAATAACGTAATACTTACATTTTCACTTAGACTGTCGCTTCTCATTTTTATTTTTCACTTCACAAGTTTTGTTTACCATTCACAAATTACTTCAGCTGAAAAGAAACCCCCAAGTTTTACGAATTGCATTAAATCAGAGTCGTTTTTGGTGAAGGTTGAGAACTTTAGCACTTTATCGTTTTATTAAATTTATGTTTGTTTGTTAAAAAGAAATCATTTGCATTTTTCACACTTTGCAGGATTACTTACTGAAGGGTGGACTTACATAGATGGTGGGGAGCAGATCTGCGAGCCGCAGCAGGGTTGCCAGGTCCCCAAAAAGCTCCACCCCGACGTCTGGCATAAAGCCCCCTCCCTATACAACCTGACACCTGCCTAAATTCTAGAGTGTCCTATCACAGATATTATTGTTAGCATTATTATTTTTATTAGTAGTAAATATAATGTAAGAAGTACATGCCTCCCTTATTGCTTTTCTTTGAACTTAAAATATCCCCTTTTCTCTACTCTAAATTTATATGTTCAGATCCTATTCCAATAAGTTATCTAATACTAGTAAGTCTACCCCAATGCTCTTCACACTCAGTTGTTCACTGCCATTTAACTCTTTGTGTACACCACAGTCATATGTATTTTATATATTATAATTATATGTATAATTTTACTGTCAAGTGAGTTGCAGTGTTTTTCCTTCATGTATGATTCTAGAGGCAATGAGGCATAGATTATTTCACTAAAACTATGCAATGTACATGCTTATTCACCAAATTTTGGACAATATTAGTATAAATTAAACAATAATAATTAATTAGAAGAGTTTGAATTGTGATTTTCTCAACCTCTCATTGAAACAAATCAGAACTTGTTTATAACATTTGTATACACACAAATTAAATGACATATGCATAAATATAAAATATGTAACTTTTATAACCTTCCATTCTTTATGAATCAACCGGTTATATTGTAAGGTATGTTTCTGTATGGTGTTTCAAATTCGTGCTCCATGTGCCCAATTTTGACTTTGAGCACCTGCCCCTCCAAAGGTCTCTGCATGGCCCTGCTGAACTCAACCTTGGACTACACCTTGAACTCTCTTTTGAACTCAGTCATAAACTACACACTGAACTCCATCATGAACTCTTTTCTGAACCCAAATCTTGAACTCATCCTTGAACTCCACCCTAAACTCAATTCTGAGCTCTTTTCTGCACTCAGTCCTGAACTCATTTCTAATCTACAGCTTGAGCTCCATCCTGAACTTGATCCTGAGCTCCACCCAGCGTGAAAGACTGTTGAAAGCCATAATTTTTCACAGATGGTGTGAGACAAGTGAAGCCTGATAACAATGGGTGAAGAGCAACACTTTTACACTTTGCTGCTGACAGTCGGTAAGGCATATGCTGTATTTCTTTTCTTGCATACAAAGAGCAATCCGATCTGCCGAGTTCAATTTTTAAAATTGCTCTATTATTAATGTCTCTGTGTGCTGTTTTCAACCCACATCCTGTGTTGTTCTGCTTCTCCCGTTGATGCTTTGGGACTTTTGCTCAAGCAGCAGCAGCAGCAGCAGCTTTGCGCAAGTCCTACATCTCCTGCTCCTACATTTCGACCTTTGGAATTCTCACTTAGGAGGGGTCTTTCACGTCTGAGTGCTTTTCAAAAATTTATACAAAGTCATTCAATGTTTTGCTATTGTTATGGCTCTTGGTTTGGATGACTGCATCCTGGGTGAGGCACTGGCAAGCTCTTTGTGTGTTTGATGTGTTCTGTAGTGTTGGAAATAAAACAGACTCTTTTCTTGCAACCCCCACTGCTATTTGCCAGTGCTGAGGTTCGGAGACCCTCTATTCATGCTGCTTTTGGTGAATTTGACCTTAATTGCCGTAATAACTGCACATGGGTTATGGCCAAGCCTCTCACTTTTCAGAGTCTGTGGAGCTGGTGTAAAAGCCCTAGTAACCCATGAATGTCATTCACAAAGAGCTATTTTCTGTTTTTTTTTCTCCTCCGTGTCTTCATTCGTTTCCTCCTCTTCCTGTTTTCAAAAGCTCAAATCATTCCAATGCAGCAAAGAGACAAATTCCCAAGCATCTGTGCCCTCGCTCCCATTTTCAATGCCTCCACTTTTGTGCTTTGTGTTATTTATTTATTTATATATTTATTTATTTTGCACCACCACCACCCCTCCCTGCGCTCCATTTCAGCACATATTGTGGGTAGACTAGTTATTTTGAGCGTGGGCTTTATGTAAGAGAGCAAATTGTGTTAAGAGTGAGAGGCAGGCCCTGGCGTGGCGCAAAAAAAAGTTCCAACAGAGAGAGAAAAGAGGACGATCTGCGAGCGGCGGGTGGCGGGCCCCCTACTGGCTGGGCCGGTGCTGCACAGGCTGTGCTGCAGGCGACGGGTCTGCAGGAGCTCGCCTGTGGCCCAACAGGAGGCCCGGCTTGAGCACTCCAGCACAAGTGGCTTTCCAGTGCCCCACATGCTCCAAATCCAGAAAAGTTAAAGAGCCAAAAGTTTTTATTTGAATGTGAGGAGCAGAAAAGTGTCAGAAAGAATCTGAGGCCTTTTGAATGTCTTCAACCCTAAGGGCCCGTATGGGGGACCACACTGCAGTCGCGCAGTCATAGCAGCATAAACTACATGTTAGTTTCACAGCCGAATAATTTATAACAGTTACTGAAAAATTACATAACACAGAAGGCCTCATGCTCAGCACTAACCCAAGAGTATCCCTGTGATCATTCCAGTGTGATGTTTTTAAGACAACACTGAAATTGATTAAGGAAAATGCTGATTTACATGCCGTGACAGAAATAGTACCATTAAAGAAAAATGTCTGTTGCTAGGTTACAGGTGCATAATGTGAAGTGATGCTTAAAGATGTAAAAACTGGAGATACTGTCATTCATCGAGTGCTCCTCAGCCAGTCACATTACAAGGTTGGCCAGAACTGTTGTGTAATTAAGCTTAACTGCTGATTGCTAACTGAATAATAAGTCTTTAAGTGGGTAAAACACACCATTTGTATTTTTATTCCATACTCTAGTTCTGCCATAACATCACGTGACTTCAACGTTAATTTATTCAGTGTTTCCCCCCCTCCGTAACTCGAAAGGCGAGGTGAAAATTGCCGCTTTATCTGAAGCGGAACACGTTAGAGGCCGGCGTCAGAGTTCAAATCACACACGCGTAGTTAAAGCAGCAGATCTGCTCGGCTTTAGGGCTTTAGGTGAGAGCTTAAAGCACAGCCGCCGCTTATTTCACACTGCCTCTTGGTGCGGTGCTCATTTTACGAAAAAGGTGATTTTTTATTTTCTTTTTTTTTTCTTATTCTTTCTTTCTTTTTTTAATGTTTTTTTTTTTTTCAAGAAAACTTCTTTCGAAAGGAGTTAGCCCTGCACAGTTGCCATAAATTACCCATCATTGATGTGACAGCTGTGTGTGAGGAAAAAAAAAATAAATTACATTTCAGCACCAAAATGTCTCTGTCTGCCTGCACCAAGAAGAGAGATAAACTCATCCCAGAGGGAGAGAGAGTGAGTGGATGAGAGACTGAGAGAGAAGAGTAAGGAGGGAGAGAAGGTGAATGATACACAGAGGGAAAGTGAGAGAGATGCAGAAAAGGTGAATGAGAGTAGTGAAAGAAATAGCTAGTTACACTGCAAGGTTGGCCCTACACTGTTGGATGGACCCAAAGGAAACATTGGGCTGAATATTGAACACAGTTCTTTTTCTTCATTTCTATAAATGATTATAAAATTAATATCTAAACCTCATTAGGTTCATAGACATCATTAGGATTAATAACAAGAGTTTAATTGATTATATTTGTATATAAAACAAAGACAATAATATATGAATATGTATGAAGATGCATGTGTGTTACATTATTACTAATATTTAATTAAATGATGAAAATGTCTATAATGAATGATGTAAGTCACATGGATGCTTTGTGTGTTTAAGGTGAGTGTCATTGGCTACAGACACTGAAACACTTCACATTTCTTCTGCTAATTGTGAGACGATCCCTAACACTGCAGCCGCTGAGCACAAACACAAAGCTGTACTCTGGCTTTATTATAACAAGTGTAGTTTAGTAAAGGTTGTGCTTGTAGTTTGTTGTCTTCTTCTATTTCAGCAGCAAACTTGAACTGTGCTGGTGAATCTGTGCTATGTGGTGAGGAAAAGCACAATTCTGAATGACAAACGAGTGTCCAATATTAAAGTAACTTTACCTGTAAAGATACACTCTGGATCACAGCTACAGCTGGGAACTAGAAAAAAGTAAGTGTCATTAAAATGTCATTCACTGCACGAATGGGATAAAAGCGGAGGTCAAATTGCATTGTGTGAAAAATCACATTGGCAAATTAGTGAATCTTAATCTTAGTCTTAATCTTACTCATTATTACTCAATTCAATTACGCATGGTAATTGTGCATCCTCCATTCATTTTCAAAAAGACGATGTAGCAGAGCAGTACAGCAAGTGACCCTAAGAATATCCCGTGTCCCGAGATGAGCTGAGCTTTTTGCAGGTTTAATGGTGTTAGTGCAAGGATTAGGC
>BRDA01025212.1:0-15506 GCA_036984385.1 Crenuchus spilurus
ATTGACATTTGCCATCTCCACATCATTGCATTCAGTTTTTATTCACAATTTGTTTAGTGTCCCAACTTTTTTGGAATCCGGTTTGTATTAAATTATATGAAAACAAATCACATTTTAAATATGTTGTAAAGATTATTTTTTAAAATCTCTTATGTTCATAACTATATCATCATGAAAAGAATCAAAATCTTTAATGCCATCAATTCCCAAAACTGATCATTGCAAGATCAGCTCTTCAGACTCAGCAGTCACTTTCTACCAGGAGTCTTGTGTTAATCACATTTCATAAGCCAGTATGCCTAATAGAAGCTAGGACCAGAAAAATGAAATGGAAAACTGGACTGTAACTCACTGCAGTCTCTGGTGAGTCAGCAGCTACATCATCTTTTCCCTGAACACAAAAGCTTCAGAGTAATCACAGTGGGTTTAAGTTCTGCCGTTTGCTCACCAGTGAGAGTGCCACTTACCCAACCATTTTTCTTACAAGCTGTTATTTCTCCAAGTAACCTTAAAGGTTATAAGATCAGAAACCCATAAATCAACCTTCAATTCCCAGCAGAACTTCTCAATAAAACTTTATAGTGTTGTGATGCATGTGTGAAACATTAGACTTGTGCACTCATCTTTCTCTCTGAGGATCAGGTTTAATTCTGTTAAAAGTGAAAATGTTATAATTACATGACCTGCGTCATCAAGGTTCAACATGTTACCATAAGAAAGACCTCATGAATATGAATGAATGTCAATATAGCATATCTTCACTCTTTCTCACAGCTTTTCATCAGTGTGAGAAGCTCCACATCCAAGACATGCTGCCAATATGCAGCACATGCCATGTGGCAGGTGTAAAAACACTTTCTTTTATTTTTAGAATCCTTGTCCTTTTTTAGAATGGTCATGTGGAGCTTTGTTTCAAGCCTTAGATAGCATGCTAATGGAAGCTTATCTGAAAAACCTGAAATTGTACAAGCACAGTCTTATTATCTAATGTTTATGCCCAGGATTACAAATTATTCTAGTTTAATTTGTAATTCATAACAAAGAGAAGTCTCGATTACTGTCCTAAAAGTATCTAAAAATCTACCATAAAAATGTGGTTTATGCCCAATAATTCATTAACTTCAATTTGTCATGATTATTTTAGGCATTCTTATCTTGGAGTGGAGCATCACTAAGATGTAAAAACATTGGTGAGTTGTGAAGTCATCAGCCTGAGATGGGGGTATGGAGATGGTCATAAATTAGGAATGAAAAATATACCGTTTACTTTAGAAAAAAAAAATTAAAAGTGCTTGTCTTTATTTTACAACCCTAAATAATAATAATTATAATCCATAAATTGTAATTTAAGCATCTACCACTCTGTAATGTTGCCATTCCTTCTCACAGCACTTAAAGGATGTGTTCTCACCAAGCATACAAACTGATGGAAGTGTTTGGGGTGTTATTTTGTTCCATTCTCCTTGGAAACTTGTTTTAAGGTGTGCAACATTATGGGGGATGTCAAATTTGTCATTTCAAAATTCTCCACAGATTCTCTGTTGGGGACAGGTCAGGACTGCAGGCAGGTCAGGTGTACCCTCTTCTTCCACAGCCATAACTTCTATAATGTGTGCAGCATGTGGTTTTGCATTGGCTTGTTGAAAAATGCATGGATTCATCTTGAAGGTAGCTCTAAAATCTCAATGTACTTTAGTTACTGAATAAAAGGACTTGTAATAAGTTTGGGATTTTAAGGGGTTAATGATATTATGCACTGTGAAGAGAGAAATCCCTTCTGCTTTTCCTTTGATAAAAAATTTGTTTTGAAATTACTGTATAATTTATCATGCATTTGTTGATAAACTGGAGGTCCTCCACTACCTCAGCTGATGTTCAGGTGTCCAATCAACCCCCACCTCACACAAAAAACTTCCCTTTAAAGCATTACACTATAAAACTATGAATTGCCTCATTGGTTAAAAGTGAGCTTTATGATCCCATAACAAGCCTTTCTGCATGTAAAGATGGCAGAAAGTGAATGACAGGCAATGCTGAGAGCAGTTGCGTGAGAGTAGGCTAGGTTGCGTGTGAAGAGAGTGGCTGCAGGTGTGTATGTGTGTATAGAACAGACACTGTGCTCCTGTTTAGCAGTGTTTGGTTTCACAGATAGCCAGAACAGATTGACCGCAGGTGTGTGTTTTGACCGTCTGGCATCTGTCTACACATTATTAAGAGATGCTAAATGACGGGGCAAGAGTGAACTAAACAGTTGTGAGTTTTGGATTAGCTATTGCATTATCCAAGCTTCAGTATTAGTGGGCCAACCACATTGACAAATTCTGATTTTCACTGCACTTGAATGACCTTGCAGCTAATTTATATAAAATGTATGTGTGTGTTTACCTTTGGACAATGTGATGATTTTGGCAGTGTTGGATAACCAATGTAGTTTGAAGTACTTCAGGTCAGGACTCCAAGCTAATCTGAGACTAACATTTTACAACATGTAGAAGTATAATGCCTGATAGGTGTGAGGATAGTTGTAACACCTTTGAGAAGGTCCAAGCCAGTCAAGAACTTTCTATGCCAAAAAATCAGAAGATCTGGAAACTTCATAAGATTTAATTTTGCATTATTTGTATGATAAAATATCAAGCTTAAAGCAATGTGCATTGCTCTGGATCAAAAAGTATTGTATGTACCCCTGGCCCATATGTGATCACACATGGGTGAAAGCAGGTGTGTAATCACATGTGTACATAAGTACCCGCCCATTTGTTTCACAGCTTTTTACATTTACCAATGCCATTCACCTCATGAACTGATATCGGCTGAGGGTGCTGCACTAATGCTCACTTTTTAGGCCACTGAATAGTCTTCATTGTGATTGTCCAGATAATGAAATGCAACTGCATATTTCTGGTAGTAGTCCAATGTGTACTTTACATGGAAACGTGCAAGTTATATGAAACTCTTAAAAATATATGAGAAAGATATAGTTGTCTTTGTAAGTGCAAACATAGTTTTCCATCATATGTTGACAATCTATCATAAATTTGTGCTCTGAAGTTACGCAAGTAACTTTTCTCTATTCTCACACACTAAGTGCATTACAGTTCAGATCTAGTTATATATGCTTTAATACTCCATATATTAATGCACATATCTGCTGTGAGTTTGTTCATGTAACACTAATAGTAATACAGTATATACCTGTATCATATAAAAGATTATGCAAACATTAAAAAGCACTGAGCTCTAAATGTGCAGAAAAGGTCATATTTATGTGGATGTGATAAGTTATTTTTGTAGGTAAAATAAACAAATCAAGTGATTTGACCAGGGGTGTTCAAAGTTTTGACAGCCAAAAACTGCTATACCAACACTTCATGGAAAAGGTACAGTTCACTGAGTTGTTAGTGAATCATAACATAGCTATTCCGGCATTACAGCATTTATGAAGGACTGCAGTACTGCAGGACTCATAGATGTGTAGACTGGACTCTCGATTTTCTTTTCATTGCTTGTATTGGGGAAATATCATTCCCCAAGACATACTTCTTTATTGTACTTTTTAAATCTCCCAAGATATACTTGTCTTTCTCAGTATTGGAAAGTCTGAGAGAGCATTTGTTCTCATGAAATTAAAAGAACATTGAGTGTATAAATCACCTTTGCTGTTATTTTTAGGTTGCTGGGTTTTTTGCTAATAGCTACCAGAAACCATCTGTCATCCTCAGCGCTGGCTTTGTCCTGATCGATCCAGTTCCATCCAGGGCTAGACATGAGGCCACTGCCGGCCCAGGTTCAGCAGGGTCGTCTCACCTCTCCTGACCCCAGAGCGAAACAGTAATAGAGACAGACCATCTCAATTCTTCTGGCTCAAATCAATGGAGAAGTGTGTCTGTCTTCACTATTCAGCTGATTTAACAGAGATGAGACGTGGACTGTCTTATTTCAGTGATACCACTGATGCTGTGATGGCCTGTAAGTGGGTTTAAGTGCATATACAGTATATAGATTTGCTTGTATACATTTGTATACAATAATTAAAGTAGAAGTATAAGGAGTGATCATTATTTATAATTATTTTTAGACCATTTACATACCAATCAGCTACATTTTTCAAAAATTGCATATATTGTTTCAAAGATGCTCTGACCCAGTCATGGTCATAACTATTTGTCTGTTGTCAAAGTGGCTGCCTACATATCCTGGTCCTGCATTTAAAATGTTCTACAAGATTGTTTTGAATACTAGTGTACCTTCAAAAAAGAGAATATTGTGGAAAAAAATTATTTGTGTTCATAATTTAATTCAATGAGATAAATTGTCTTATATTTTATATTCACTAGACTTAAAGTGACATGTTGCAAAGCTTTTTTTGTTTGATAGCTTTTTACTATTTGAATAGTAATCGAATCAAATTCAAATATAATATTCTAATAATCTGATAAAGAGTAAAAGAAAAACGCTTGAAATGTCATTTAAAGTGTAATTAATATAAAATGAGACAGTTTACCTGTTTGAATTAAATTCTGGACACAAATGAAGTTTTTCTATGATTTTCTATTTTTGTGAGATGCCAGTATATCTAGTATATCCCAGAAATGTGTTACAAGATAATCAAGGTTTTCTTATGTGACTGAGATCTGTTAATGTTGTAACTGCTGAGTACTGTATATATTACTTCTAGACAATATTATATAATATAGATGTTAATGTTATTAAAATTAGTATTCCAGTGATATAAGTGTGTGTCAGTGAGTTCTGTATCATGATCTATTCAGATATTTGGCACTGTTACTTTACATACAGATGATTCTGGTTTGATTCCAACTCTCAGCAGATATGAACAATGTTGTTCTAGCATTAGTATCAGTTTTTAGACACTGTCCTGCAAGCCAAATACACCAGGCATGTTGCTGTCATCTCAGTTCTTCTGTTCAGTAGGTTGATTGTGGAAGCACATGTCCATTTTTCCATATGTCTATTCCTTCATTTTTACACAATCTGTCTGACTGTGGATTGGGGGAGTCCAAACTCTTTAGAGATGGTTTTGTAACCTTTTCCAGTCTGATGAGCATCAACAACCCTTTTTCTGAGCTCTGAAGTCTTCTTTGTTCATGTACACTTCTACAAACACATGTTGTGAAGAGCAGACTTTGATAGATCCCTGTTCTTTAAATTAAACAGGGTGCCCAATCACACCAATATAGAAAAGTCTATATGATTCACAAACTTTCAAGCATCACTATACATAGTTTTTTCTTTTTGTTGCATTCATCAGAACATAGAACTTACATAAATGATACCATAAAAGGTTAAAACAGAAGAATAGCAACATCCTTAAATTTTTTTTCATGGCAAAAAAACAAACAAACGGAGAATTATGGAACAAACAGAGGATTGTGGTTCATTTATCAAAATATAATAAAACAGGAGTTTGTCATAAAAACAGATGCATATTAGTACTGAACTACTATGGGCTTGAAGGACTATACAGTCATTTTTATTAATTAAATATAATCTGAATGAGTCTTGTGTGTGCACTTACCTGTGAACTGTTGCATACCAATGTGTGGTATCCATCCATCAATCCATGGTTCAATGTATAGATAACCACAAACATTTAATTAAAAATTACCACCAAAGGTTACTGTCAAATGAATTTTTCAGTATTTGGCAAAACAGTGAAGTCTTCATTATGGAATAATGTTTCTGTTGTTCTCAATGTTCTCTTTGACTCTTTGCTTACATTTTACTTGTACTTTTTTATAATATGTATACTTAAATGTAAAGGCATTTCATATCTACTTATTTTATATTTTGGGCTTTTTGCTTCCACTATGAATGGTAACTATATTGTCAGTGAACTTTTTCTGTCACTATACATGGGGAAACATTTTAAATGAGAAAATGCAGTGGTTCTGTAAATTGGATTTAAAAAGCCATCATTAAGTCTGTATGTGCTACAGTTAAACATGTATTGCATAAATAGTAACATTTCTTCAAAGCCTTTTACATATGTTTTGTAAGGAATCTGCAGAACTGAAAATAAACTAAGCCTAAGGCACCGAAAAGTTTACGTTGCTTAGTGTGGACGTCACAAGGTAGTACCTAGCACTTTTTATGGCTCCTACGTGCAGTCAAGTCAATAGCATTTACGCTGTTTTATGTAACTCCAGTACTGTTACAACCTCATCCCTTTATAAAAACATCACATCAAAGGGTCGAAGCCTTTAGTCTCTAATGATGGCACAGTGACCAGAGCCGGGGGCATATTTCCCCTAAAATGGCATTTTCACTCGCTACCTAACGGACAAAATTACATTAGATAGCCCTCCACATTGTTTACAAATAGTGTACCACTAAGCTTGGAGTACACAACAGATCCATTTTTTATTCTTTGTCCACAGTGAAACCCTGGTAAGAGTGGTGAGTGAAATGTTGTTTCATAACACTGATGAGACCAGGCCTGTGTTTGTTTATGTCTGTGCCAACCACCCAAGCTCTTCTTGGCGCTGCATGATGCTAACAACACAGTGCAGCCATAATGCTTAACAAAGCCAGAGGCCTCATTAACGGAAATGCATTACATGTATGCAATGTCACACTCATGATGGAGACCTCAGCATGAGACAAGCTCAAACCTGAGCTTGAGTGTGGCTGATGCTGTGAGTTAGGATGGGGGGTTGGTGTGATGAGGAGGCAGAATGAGCGGATTCAGTTTGTTTTGGTTCATAAATGAGGCCATGTGTTCCCAGACACTGGCTAAATTAGCTCTATTAGAATGCACTTGATAGTGGATGAAAACAGGAAGCAGTCACATGGTGATGACGACACATGCGAGGTGCCATATTGTTGATGCATCACGGGGAGAAGCATAAATTAATTAATTCAGAGCACAGAGAATGTTTCTCATTGCTGGTGACTATTTAATAATCCACAAACAGTTGGATATTATGAGGAAAAAAGTTAGAATAATAGAATTACCTTCAATGAATAAAATTGTTCACTTGCTGTTGTTACATCCCAAACAAGTACATGTTCTCAACTACCACTAGCATCTATTTACATAAATGTTTACATGACAGTAACTAGAAAAGTGCATTTCCTGAAGGAAACGCAGGATGTCGCGCAAGTAAAATGGCTGACATGCTAAGGTATCCTAGATGGTTTTTAAGTGGTGCTGTAGAATTTGTGGTGGTTGCCATGGTGTTGCTAAGTGGTTGCTAGGTGGTTGCTAAGGTGTTGCTATGGTATCCATGGTGGTTGCTAAGGTGTTCCAATGGTATCAGTGGTGGTTGCTAAGGTGTTTCTAAGGTATCCATGGCAGTTGCTAAGGTGTTGCTATGGTATTGGTGGTGGTTGCTAAGGTGTTGCTATGGTATATATATATATATATATAGAATAATGTAATGCGCAACATAATTACTGTTTTGGTGTGCATTATTTAGCTGTCTGAGGTTACACAGATTCCTAAAAACTTCTATTATGAGACATAACAAAAAAGACATAATGTAAATATATGTGGTGAGGTTAATTGGTGTTGTATGTGGCCAGCATAAGCTTCCCTTGCCAGCTATGTTTCCCCTAGTCACCAGAGGGAGCCAGTGGCCCAAACGTGATCAGGCAAGTGTGGTACCACTCCGATCACAGGCAAGTGAGTGCACCTGCTATCACCGCTTGGTCTTTGTCTGAAAAATGAGAGAAAACTCCAGCTGGTATTTTCAAGATTGCAGATACAGTTTTACTCGCTGTGTCTGCTTCTTGATCTCGGGATTCCTAGGGGCTTTAATCACCCACCCCTTTCTTGAGGAGTCTGAGTTTCCCTCTCACTCAGTGTTTTCTTTTTGTTTTTGGACTGTTTTGGGTGTGATCCTGTCAATAGCCTTTGTTTTTGACACCCATTCTTGGGGTCTGCAGCTAAACTCCACACCACCTTGCCCACCATAGTTATGCCAACTGATTCCAGACAATAAAATAATTTTCAATAATAAAGACAATATCTAGTTGCTAGGATAAAATAGTTCATGAGTATAGATTTTGTTAGCTGAGTGCAGTTCTGTGAAGATGTTTTTTTTCTGTATTGGGTCTATACAATATACAATAGAAGAACATGAACAGTGGAAAAAAGTAAGTGTTTTTTAATATATAAATTGATTGAATTTAGGGGCAGCTGTGGCCAGGTAATTAAGAACTGGGTTGCAAGTTTGATCCCCTGGCAGGAAATGACTGAAATACCCTTGAGCAAGGCACCTAACTCCACTGCTCACTGGGCTCTTAGGATCGGGGCTGCCCACCACTTCAGGCATATGTGCTCACTGCCCGCTAGTGTGTTCACAAGTGTGTATTTCACTAGATAGATAGGTTAAATGTGGAGGACACATTCTTCTCTGTGCAAGCATATTAACCAATGCCCTTGGTCAGAAGTCAAAAGTAGACATTTTCTGACTGAGAGATCACAATTCAAGAGATATTGCAGTCTCATTCCAGACATAAACAGAGACGTCACGTTTCTTTCTGAGCATAGCTTGCTTTCTGGGAACATCAGTTCAGTGTACACAGCAGTGTGTGGGTGGGTGAGTGGGTGGGTGTACCATGCTTTCATTCATATACTCCATACTCTTAATGACTGCACATGTCTCTCCTCCTTATTAGAAGACGTATTTTTCAGAAAATCATAAACATACACTGTATCCAGATTATTATTTATCGTTTTTTCTTGCTGTGAACATCCACAAATGCATTTCAATAGTAATTGTGAGCCATTTCCTTTCATGTAACAAGCATCTTGTTCATTTGGACTAGAGAGATTTGTTTACATCTGATACTAGGAAACTATGAATACTAATGAGGATACTAGGAAGGAGCTTTGACTGTTCACCTGAGCCAAATAGTCATCAGAATTATTGTTAAGATATTATTAAGAGACTAAATCAAATACACAGATAAGTAAGACAAGCAATAAAATTTCTCTCAGTGATTTTGTCTCGCAATGGAAGCAGACTTTAGTACAGTCCCATTTAAAGCCCCTGTCTACTAGTTTAAAATATTTAAAAATGTGTTTTAATACTAAATGTACACCACAAGGTAAGCATTTATCAATGATATATATATATATATATATATATATATATATATATATATATATATATATATATATATATACAGTACGAGTGTAGAGTTAATCACTCTAAAACTTGAGTTGCTGCTTATTCAGAACTGCAAGGCTGTGTCTTATAATAGAATGTTTGGTAGTGGCATCACCATGGGAATGCAAACCTGGCATCATGAGCCTGTTAAGTTAGCTAAACATGATGAAAATCAGGATCAATGTGGTTTAGCCAGGTATGTTTGAGCCATCAGTCTCTTGTTCTAAGAAAGAAAAAGACATTTCTCTGCTTCTACTCAACCCATCACAGATGCCCCTGAGCCCAGAAACATTGATGCCACTTCTGCACATGGTTAAAATAAGTCTTTTGTTTTTGCACAGTAAAGTTTTATTTGGCATTTGTGAATGTAACTCTGTATTGTAGTGACTGACAAAGATTTGTTAATGTAATTTCTTGCCCATTTGGTTAAATCAGCTATTGATGAGTGATGTTCTTGATGCAGTGGCATCTCAAAGATCAGAGATGTTCAGCTTACTTGTGCCCTTGACCTTTATGCACTGAAATTTCTTCAGATTCCTTGACTCATTTAATGACATTATGATGTTAGAGGCAGAAATATGCAAATCCCTTCTAATCCCTTCTAAAAGTTTTTAAACATTTCAATAATTTTCTCATACATTTGTTGACATACTGGAGATCCTTCAAACATCTTTACTCCTTTAAAATTACATTATTTCTCTCATTCATAGCCTTAAATTGCCTCCATCTTGACAATTTTTGGAATGTGTTGCAGGCCTGAAATACTGGAATGGATCACAATCATTTTCCAGTTAATATTCTACAATAAAATAAAAATCAAAGTAATTGTTAAACATCCCAAGTTTTAATTTGTATTATCCACACTGTAATTTTTTTCTTATTTGGGGTTGTAGATATGCACACCTTCCATCAGCGTACAACCCTGTAGTGCAGCTGCTTTAAAGATAAGTTATTTTTTCCAAGAACAAGGCGTAAGGGCAGTCAAGGCAAGGTGTGAGGGTTAAAGGCAATGTGCTCAAATCCAGACAAATGTGATTAGTGGGAAGGAGATAGACTAGAGCAAGTCACCATGGTCATCAGAATAAATCACAGGTAGAAAGGAAGGAAATTGAGAGGATATGGTTGTGCAGATGCATTGAGTATGTTATCAATGTTGTGAATGTAAAGCTTTCAAGGCTGAATCAAATAAAAAGTGAATACAGAGAAGCGGGATCAAGGTAAGGCTGTCTGATATTGTGAGAAGGCTGCCACAAACATCCTGCCTATATTTCATCAAAAGATCTGTGAAATGAGTAGAGTAAAAAGAGTTTGCAGCAGTGCTGAAACAACATACTGAACTGCTGACCACACTCTTAATAAACTTTGTCCTAAGGTTCTTAAAATGTTCTTGGCTTGAATATATGGCTCTAAAACAGCTACAAATGGTATCTGAGGAAGTTCTCCTTTATTTACACATTGACACAAAAAATATTTTAACCCCTTAACGCCTGTTGTTGCAAATATGCGACTAACCATTTGATTCAATCAACCAGCCAAGAAAGCGCCTGCATTCCCCCAATGCCTGTTAGTGCATATTCGCTACGGACCTAGGAACCTATGACAAGCACTTGTTTCTAGTGGGATCGCAAAGTGGCGGACTTATTTCCAGTTTTAGTATTTGTGTGTATTGTGTTGGTGACAATAATCGGTGTTGGTGGTAATATTTATTATTGAATGCCTGATGTTGGGTGAATAAATAAAACAGTTTTTTCACTGTTATATTACTCTGTTATTGTTATCTTTGTATGGACCATTATGCCTGCTGCCAAATTTACCTCAAATAGACCATTTTTTATTTTATTTTTTATTTATTTTTGTGCAAAAGTTAAATTAATAATCTCAACAATATTTACCATCTACTTAAAGGCAAAAACATTTTTTCATATACAGCTACATAAATTCAGGCGTTAAGGGGTTTTAATCAAGAGTGTTTGTTCTAAAGAATCACCGCAAAGAACCATGTTGGTGTTTTTATTTTGCAGCAGAATGAAAGCCAATACAGTAAAATGCATCACTTTTAAGTCCAACTCCTAAATGAAATGACTTCAACACCAGTTTTGTGTTTTTTAAACCCTCTTATATAATCTGTTCAGTTATTGATGAACTTAATCATGAATGACTTGTTAGAGCTAAAAGTGCAATAAAGGTTTTGAACTTTGGGTGGAACTAAAGGGGCCTCAACTGTCTAAAATGGCACTCAAAGTATTTAAAAATACATTTACACTGTCTCAATAAGCTGAACATTTAATAGTTACTATAGGAACATTATATACAGATCTAGAAAAAATGTTTTAGCATTTAAAGCTGTGTCTGATTAAAGTAAACATTTTAATTTTATTGTATAAACTACTGACAACATTTCTCCCCAATTCGAGGTAAACATTGTCATTTAGAGTTTTTCTTTGGCAGAAAATGACAACTGGTCAACATAACAAAATATACATTGTATATAATCTAAATGATGCTAAGAAAACATGCTCATATCATACTTCATTTTAAAACCATATAATTCTAATGTTTTAACTTAAAAAAAAATTACACAAACATTACATCTTCTGACCAATCACTGCTTTGTAATTGAGGCTCTTGCTATTTTATAAGACACAATTATAGCGAGGCTTCACAACTCATTGGTTCCCTGCTGGAGACCAAATCTGTGACTGCGTCCTTGGGTTTGTTGTGTCTGCACAGGGAACATAAGGTCAGGGGTCTGGTCTCTCTGCCGACTGTTAAACTGGAAGCAGAGGGAGTTGAGCACAGCCATTAGCGACAGGTGATGTATGCGTTGTGCTGGGCAAATGACTCTTGGGTCAATAGAGGCGGCTGGTGAAAAGGCCCACACTTCGAGGTTAATTGCACATAATAGGCTCTGACGTGGCATATACATCAGCAAAGCCTGTGCACCATCATCAGAACACCTGACTTGCAGGAAAACACCAGAGCAGAGGAAACACAAAAGTGTAGACTTCAAGTCAAATATGTTCTGTCAGCTGTGATGAAAATGATAATGTTCAGTCAAGGCATGCCCTGAATCATCAGCAAATGTTTGCCTGTATACTCAGCCTTGAGAAGGCTCACCCAGTAACTCTCTCTTTCTCAGCAAACACTGTAGCAAAAGTGGTTGCTCATTGGCATAGTCATCATGACTCTGCTATACAAGAAAAAAAGAGCAGCTGGCATCCAGCAATCTGAAGCTGCTACTGCAATCCACACCAGCTGGAGGAGGCATCAAGGGCATACAAATATCAGGATTCACCTCCATATTTATGCATTACTACCACCTTTGTCATTACTCAGCGTTTCAGCCTGATTTATATGAGCAGTATGAACCCAGTGTACTCATCTGATCACTCCAAGCAAAGACGCTATGTCGTATAGAGGAAGTAAATAGTAATTAAACCATTTGTTCCAGTAACACCTGCTGAGCAGCTAATCTTCCATGGAATCATCTTCTCACATTGCATTATTACATGGAAAAATGGGTATGCTGGGAAGTATAGCAACGATAGGACAATAGACTTACTTCTAATCATACATTTATTAGTGCATCTTCAAGTTAGAATACCCTGTTTCCCCAAAATAAAACAGTGTCTTAAATTAATTTTTGCTCCCAAAGATGTACTAGGTCTTATTTTCAGGGGATGTTTTATTTTTCCATTAAGAAGAATGCACATTTTTTGTTAAACAAAAAATGAACATTTATTATATACAGAGAAAGAAAAGATAATAAATGAATATTACAGAAAATATTTAGATACAGTTAAAGTGCTCAATGCAACTGCTCTTAACATTTTACTGCATTCTAACACTAAAGCAATTAAATATGCTTATAATCCACCTCACTTTAGTGAATATTTAATCTGATTTGTTCTTCCTGTTTTACTTTTTCCCCCATTTTTTCAATTTGACAACAGGTGCTTCTTATATATTTATTTTCTCTTGTTTTGCTTTTGGTTTCAATGTGTTGTTTGATTTATTTTCATTTTTATTTATCAACACCCGAGTTTGATTCCACAGCACAAAAAACTTTGCTAGGTCTTACTTTCAGGGGATGTCTTATTTTTGGGTATCATGGAAAAGGTTAATTTGTGTTCATAATTTTATTCCAAGAGGTAAACATTTAATTATTTTAGATTCATGACATGTAAGGCTTTTTTCAATGTTGATACTGGTTGAAAAGTAATTTACTCATCCATCCATTCACCCATTCATTCATCCACTATCCCACCCACTTAATCTTTACCAGGGTCGCCGTTAGTCCCCTACTCCCTCACTGGACGCAGGGGAGATCATTACACTATTCAACTAAGCCCAAGACAGGGTGCCAATCCATCGTTAGGTGCACAAATGCACGCATACACATACTACAAACATACACACTGGGAATTTAGAGTACCCAATCCACTTGAACACCATGTTTTTGTTTGGACTGTGGGAGGAAACTGGAGACCATGGAGGAAACCCACTCATACACAGGGAAAACATGGAAACTCAAACCCAAGCCCTCAGCGCTGAGAGGCGAGCTTGCTAACCACCAAGCCACTGTGCCACCCCCAGTAATTTACTCAAATGCAAAATTAAATTGTAATTATTTGAGATTCTTACAAACTAATCAACAGTAAAACAAAAAAGGCTTGAAATGTCACTTCATGTGTAATGAATATAAAATAGTTTACATCTTTGAATTAAATTATGAACACAGTTCAAGAGGTTCAGAACAAACTTGACTCTTAAATAATCCATAATACTTAGAAGAAATATAGATTTTAAAACAAAACAGGAATCATGACAGAGAGGCAGGAGCCTGAAACACAGGAGAGAGTTGAGCATCAGTACTGAAGTTTACTTGAGAGAAAGGGCTTAGCTTCAGCAATGAGCTGATAATGCTCCACAGTGAGGTAGGTGTTATGTGGGGTTGATATAGCTGCAGATGATGATGTTGAGTGAGTGCAGGTGTGTGATCTGTGCACTCATGCTTCAATTAGTAATCAGGAGAGGGTGCCCTCTGGTGGACAGGTGAGGAAGTGCTGTAGTAAGGATGGATCTTGAGAGGTGCTGGGTGGGACTATATATAGTTTATGAACAATACTTACAGTACATACTAGCTTTTAGACATATGCATTTGATACTGCCTATATCCATAGTTATTTGTATTTCATGCCTGATATTTCTGTACATAGTATCTCAAGGTTCTTTTAGAATAATCCTGGGTTCATCACCTCCTATTCCCACCACACAACCTTTTTCGGTTGGTATTCAGAGTCCCTGTCTACATCTTGTCACAACCAGTCCATATATCTATGATATATTAATTATATATGATAAATAAAATGTATATAAATAAGAATATAAGTCTTTATTATGAGAAATGGTTGATGTTGACGGCCATGTAACAACAGATGTCTCATTCAAACAACATCACGAAAAGTATATTTTTTCCCCTCTTTTTCCCTCCTCTTCATGGTTCATTTCTGATAGGCTGCTACAGTAATACGAACCTAACTGACTGTCTGAGCAAAGTCAGGGCTCTAATGGACACCTCTGCAGTTATACAGCACAGGAGTAGACGCGGAACGCTGATTGAGGACATAAGGGGAGAGATGAAAAGAGCGAGGAATGACAGCACTTGGCAAGCTAATAATCAAGCCTCTTCAACAAGCTCTGCTCATCACAACCATTGCCAACAGCCCTGAGATGACCTTACGTAATACCTCAAACTGCAGACCATTTAATGCTACAGAAAATGTGCAAAAAATCTCAAACATTGCAGTTCCATTTGTGGGCTACGCACTGAGTGTTTCTTTAGCTACAGAAAGTGCTGATGGCTTAGTACTTTAAGTTATTCTAGCAAATGTGAAGCACAGTAAGAATGTTTCTTCCAGATAAATGAATGGTGCTATCTGTGTCCATTTCTGTGTTTTGCGTCACCAAAATGGCTATATATTTAAACTTGTGTTTGATTTTTTCCTGAAATAATGCCATAATAAAATGGGTATTGGTATACTGTAAATATAATGAGTATATATAAGGGGGGTATTGACCACTGTTATATGGAATTAATGGTGGAGGCCAAACAACTCCGCATGTGAAGTCCACCAAATCCATTAATTTAATATACCAGGACACTCTGAAGGCTGTTATTCTGTTTATACCCTGGTTGCCACACATTTATGCATTTTTGTTTGCAAACAAAATGGGAGTATTTAAAAAGAACCAGCCTGATTGTGATTTATATACAGTGATTATTATTTTTTATGTCATAAGTGATCCATTATACAGACCCCCACTAACCTTTCAGAAAAAAAAAAAAAAAAAAAAAAAAAAAAT
>BRDA01025213.1:0-10660 GCA_036984385.1 Crenuchus spilurus
TAAGATGAACATTTCAGACCCCTCCATGATTTCTAAGTGGGAGAACTTGCAAATTCGCAGGGTGTTCAAATACTTATTTTCCTCACTGTATGTCTGTGTGTGTGTGTGTGTGTGTGTGTGTACTATTTTAATTTTATATGTACTATTTACTATTTTATAAGGCTTTTCTTAGCTTGGAAATATTACAGAGATGTAGAAAAGCTGTTCTGGTAGTTTTAGGTGAGTTGGTCAAATGATAAATCTGAGTCAATTATGACACCAACATTTTTTGCTGCTAAACCAGGTGTAACAGCAAAGTTATTCAGTTTTAATCTCAAGTCTGATCATTTATTTATTGTTGCCTTTGGACCTAAAAGAAGAACCTCTGTTTTGTCACTATTTAAAAGGAGGATGTTATACAACATCCAGCATTTCGAATCTTTTACACAGTCCTCCATTTTCTTTAATCCAATCCTGTCATCAGGTTTAGCTGATATATAAATTTGTGTATTGTCATGGCAGCATATAAAGTATAAATAATAGAGGTCCTAAGATAGATCCTTGTGGAATTCCATATATCTCACTTTTGTACTATTGAATGATATATCATTAAAACTTACATGGACATGTCCCCTGCACTTTTTCCTCTGCAGTTTTCAGTCATCCAAAAACAATGTTACACTATATTAAATGGAGACGAGTCGAGCACTAGGACCAAGCGGAAATCCAAGCTGCTCAATCTGAAGCCTGTATTCCTTTAGGCCGCTGTCACTCCATCAAACAGTCAGGACTTGCAAACTGGTGTTTTATGAGTTGGCCAGCAGTCCATTTTCTCCTGCCACTGTAAGTTGTTAACATGTTGTATGTTTGTGCTGCCTCCATTTACGTGCCATGTAAGTTTAACTATTGTCAAAAATCAATCTGTTTACTCTAAATTTCTGCTTATTTTTACTCATAAATGATGTATAATGTTATGACCATACTACTGATCATACATTCCAAAAATAAGTGTAAAATTGTGGCTTTTGGTTTGTTTGCATCAGGTTTTGGGTTTTGATTCAAATTATCTGATGCTAATTATGTGAAGCTGCTTTGTAACAACATTCATTGTAAAAAGTGTTATATAAATACATTTTGATTAATTGAATAATTTGAACACTATACACACATATACACTACAGTATATACATTATATAAATTCCAAACATGCCCTTTATATACACACACAGACAGACATGCACACACACAAACACACACACACCTTATTTACTGAATTTAACATTGTAGAATAGAAATATTTTTACATGATGTTCATTTCACTATTCTTCGTTATCATCTCTTATCACCACCACTGTGAATAGATTAGCATTTGACGCCAGAAAAGAAAAGTACATTTCCATTATCCTACAACAGTGTAACTAAGTTGTCAGTATGGTATCCTAGGTGGTTGCTATAACATTGCTAGTTTGTTGATATATTATCAACGGTGGTTGCTATGGTGTTGATAGGTGGATGCTACAGTGTTGCCAGGTGGTTGCTATGGTGTCTGATGTGGTTGCTCTGGTAACCCATGTGGTTGTTATAGTGTTACCAGTGAATCTGTATCTGTATGTAGTAATACATTTGAAAGGTACCAAAACATTTGTGTTTTTTCCCCTAAATGTAAACAATACACAACCATAAAAACAGTGAATGTTTAATTAGTACCTGAACTGAAGGGTTTTGTTTAGGTTCCCTTGGTCCTTAATTAGTCTGAATAACCCTTTTAATACATTTATTACTTATTAAAAGTGAGAAAATATAAACAGTTTATAATGACCTTTAAACCTTTAAGCAGCTGAGATACAAATACTGCAAAACCGGTTCTGATGTTCTGACTGTGAGTGAATAAACACTGAGAATAGTGAGAACCTGAAGTGTTGTGGGGAGGTAAGGATTCTGTTTAGGTTATAAAAGTAGAAAAAGAAGAGACGCCGTTGAAAGTATCTAAATCTTTAATGTGAATGTAATCTTGTAAGTGTTAATCAGTACAGACAGTAGACTATCTGACATATAAAGAGCTGGACTGTGGGAAGAGGAATAAAAATGATAGAATTAAAGCTGCACTTTGTGAGATATTCTAGTGAGTCAGGAGGAATATAACGCTTGTGCTGCTGTGAGACTTGAAATGTTTCAATGTTTTAATATAAAAATAAAGATAAAGCTGAGAAATACGATCCGGCTGCAGTGACAAGTTTCCACCAGAGGGGGCTCTAAATCCCCAAAGACACACAGTGCTGCTTTACTGTCAGCAGGTGACCAAGTACAATTACACAACAGTACAGTCCACAGTAACTGTATAAGTTATAAGACATGTTCACATTATGGTGATAACTCATAATACACACTGTCATATCAGGACATTATGACCACCCCTGGGACATCACAGATGTCACATGAAAGGGTTTGTTTAATGTGAGATGAAAACGTTTGGGCACCCTTAATAATTTTCATGATTTCCCTTTATAAATCATTGGTTATAAATCATGACCACGTAATATGCTTTTGCAAAATACATAAACAAAAATGTACATCTCCAAGCTCCGTCTACAATCAAGCTAATGTTAGCATGACGGCTAGTTCTGTGACGCAGTCCAAGCTAGGCCAAATAACAATGCTAACATTGCTAACAGAACTAAACTTTCTGTTTAATCACATTGACACTAATAAAACACTCATTCTAACAGTAAACTTTCAACCACATAAAAGTAATCTGACAAAAGTCTGTTTACTATTTCAATAATAACTAAAATAAGTTTAACTGCAGTATCTTTTACAGCTTTTCTGACTTAGCATTGAATATCACCACGAGCCATTTGTACATTTGCTAATCAGGACTGAATTAATAGTATTACATTTACACACAAATACGCACACACACACAGACTCTGACAGACAGACCACTCCTGTAATTACCATCTAACATCAAATTAGTTTATGATTTACATTTAGGTTGAGATTTAAGTGTAAGTAGGGTGACCAGACATCCTCTTTTACCCGGACATGTCCTCTTTATGTCTGGGTGGAATTTCACAAACGTCCAGGATTTTGTTTTACTCGAGAAGCATTTCGTTCACAATTTAGTCTTGACCTCCCCCTATTCTGTTCGGTTCCCTTGAGTGAGATGTTACGCTATATTAAATGGAGAATGGCAAGTGCTAGGACCCAGCAGAACTCCAAGTGCTCAATCTGAAACTTTTAGGCTGCCCAAAAGCTCACCGATTGGCTCTGCCATTTCTTGCTAACACGTGATTGGCCGTCACCGCTGTCACTCCCTCAAACAGCGTCTGGATGATGTATTTTAATATCAGAGGTATCATATTAAAATTAATTAACATTAACATTTGAGTCTGTATCTGTGTGCGTGTCTACCAGTCTGTGATAAGCCACCCATTTACATGCCTCTAAGTTTAATTATTGTCAAAATAATTAAGAATTTCTGCTTATTTTTTACTCAAAAATGAGGTATAATTCTGTGTAAATGAGGTCTATTGACCATACAGTCCAAACATAAGTGTAGCATTGGTGACAATGAGCTGGAGTGAAGTTGACTGAAAAGGTGATACACAGAATTGGGTGATAATTTTATGCTACATTCTTTTAATAGTTTATTATTGAATAATATGTAATAATGTATTAATATTTTATTAATGATTAATAGTAATTGTATTATTTTATTATTTATAATAGTGTTTAATAGTTATTAGTATATGATTAATAGTAACTAGTATTTATTAATAAAATATAAATAACAGTTTGTCAATATTTATTAATTATAGATTAATTATAATATTATAGATGTCAAAAAGTATTTGCGGCTCCCAGTGTTTTCTTTTATGTGGAAACTGGGTCCAAATGGCTCTTTTAATGTTAAAGGTTGCTGACCCCTGCTCTAGAAGCACTTCGATATTCCTTACTGTGGCATGTCTACTGATGGCAGCAATCATGGAACAGTGAAAATATTCCTTCTGCTCATTCATTATTTGATTGGAAGAACAGTGGTTTGCAAAGTAAATTACTTTAAATTAAAAGAACCCCAACAAAATTACACCAAAATTATACATTTTCATGACATTCAGCACAGAATGTCATGGAAATGTATAATTTTGTTTTTGCATATTCAAAATATTCAAATATGTTCAAATAGCCTTTAAGGCCAGTGTTTTTCTGCATGTTAGTGTTGTTAAGAGCCAATAAATCTCTTTTTCATATAAGTATCAGCCATATGCCTAGTGTACAACGTTTTTGAAATTTCTTTGTATTTGAACATGTAATACATTATATGTCTCCACCCTCACCCCCCACCCCACGCTGAGGTGTCACTTTTTTCATAACCTCAGATCTGGTCACCCTAGTTTAAGCTGAGGTTTAAGGGTTTAGGTTTAGGGTGAGGTTTAAGGATTTAGGTTTAGGATGAAGTTTAAGTTTAAATTAAGAGTGAGGTTTAAGTTTAGAGTGAGATTTAACGTTTTAGGTTTAGTTTTAAACACCCTACTTTGTTAAATGTGGCAGTTCTGCAGCTGTTTTTGTTTGTTAACAAAATATGAAAAATATGTGATAAAGTGAAAATATCTTCAAGTATCATGGGATATAATATTTTCCATATTATTCCCAAGCAGACTAACATTAACTAAGACTAACACATTACCATCAGCATTTCCTCCAGTCTTCCAGATGGAACTTCCAGTTCAAGTCATTTTTATTTGTCCCGAGCTCAGGGACTGTGCCCTAATCAACCTCTTAAATACAGTCTAAACATTTTCTCTTCACATATACATCTGAGTAAAAACATCAAAACATGTGGAATGTTGATTCATCTCAGGCACAAAAATATAAAAATTATTAATCTCATCAAATGAAAGCAGCGTAATAATCCACAGCTCCAGTAGAGGGCAGTACATCACTTCTGCTCACACAGACATCATCTTTACTATTACAAGTGTGTGCGTGTGTGTGTGTGTGTGAGTGTCTGTGTGTGAGTGTCTGTGGGTTATTTAGTGCTGTACATCCTCTCTATATCATGTAAATAGTGCCTCTGCAGCTCTTTTCTCTTCAGTTTGAAGGCATCCGTCACCAGACCGGTCTCTGGAGTCCACTGCTGAGGACTCAAACGTACCTTCAAAGGAACCTCAAACCTCTGCAGTTTATCTACACAAACAAACACACACGCACACGCACACACACAGAGAGAACAAAGTTTCATTTTCCCATAATAATATTGTATAAACAAAGTTCAGTTTGATTAGATTACAATTGGTTAGATTAAATTCAAACTTAGAGGAAAAAACATTTCATAACACATTAATAATGTTCTATGACAGTTTCCATTTCAAGTAACAGGGGGCAAGAAAGCTTTAGTCACAACTATCAGCTGAACATCCACGGAGAGAAAAGTATCAGAAACAGAAGTACCAGTAGTGTAGCAGCATTACTAGAGCAGTATCAGCAGTAGTAGTACTAGCAGCAGAAGTAGCAGCAGCAGCAGTAGTATAACGAGTAGTAGTAGTAGTAGTAGTAGCACTAGAAGTAGAATGAGTAGTAGTAGTAGCAGCAGTAACAGTAGTAGTAGTAGAAGGAATAGTAGTGATGATAGCAGCAGCAGCAGTAGTAGTAGTAGTAGTAGTAGTAGTAGAAGGAGTAGTAGTGGTGGTAGCAGCAGTAGTAGTAGTAGTAGTTGTAGTAATAGAAGGAATAGTAGTGGTGGTAGAAGTAGTAGTAGTAGAAGGAGTAGTACTGGCGGTAGCAGCAGTAGTAGTAGTAGTAGTACTAGTACAAGGAGTAGTAGTAGTACTAGTGGTAGCAGCAGTAGTATTAGAAGCAATAGTAGTGGTGGTGGTAGCAGCAGTAGTAGTATGGATTACTTATTACTGAGTACTGATCTTTTGGCTGTTTATGTTCCTAATGTTAATGTGTTTGTGGTACTGTTAAAGTTGGCAAGGCTTACTCGTAGTAGCAACTTCCTTAATGGTTTTTAGTACTTCCTCTTCTAGCGAAGCATGATTACAAAGTTCCTCCCACTCGCCCTGGATCCCTTTTTTGTTGGCCAGCTCAGTTAGCTTCTTCTGATTGGGTACCACAAAGCTGATGACGTAGTTTTGATTGCTGAGAACGTAATGAGTATTCATAAAGAGACCCAGCTGATTAATTAAAGACATATCATGTAAAATGTCAACTGACATAAAAAATTAAGTATGAAAAGTGAGTAAATTATTTACAAAAACATTACAACATAAACTTTACTAAAGAATATGATTTCATTCTGATTTGCTAGTGTGTAATATTTAGTACATAGTATGTAGTAAGAACTGTGCACTATGTAATGTGTAAGATTTAGTATGTAGTGTGTACTGTAGTGTGCAATGTGTAGTACACAGTAAATCTGCCAGTGTTAAATCAAAACTATTAGAGTTAAATTAACACTGAGGGTGTCAAAATGTAACACTCTCAGTGTTAATTTAACTCAGTGTTGATTTAACACTGGCAGATTTACTGTGTATGTAGAATGTAATGTGTAGCATGTAGTGTGTAGAATGTAACCTGTTAGCATAAACACAGATGTTGTCGATTAGTGGGCAGTTTTTCAGAGCTGCCTCAACTTTCCCCAAAGATACATATTCACCTGCCTGCAGCTTTACTAAGTCCTTCTTACGATCTGGAAAGAGACAGAGGAGACAGAGAGAGACAAAGAGAGAAACTCACACACACAGAAATAAAGAAAGAGAGAGACAGAGACAGAGATAGAGACAGAGAGAAAGGGGAAGACAGAGAGAGACAGAGATAAATGCAGACAGAGGCCGAAAGAGAGACAGAAAGAGATAGACACAATACACACACACACACACACACACACACACACACACACACACACACACACACACACAGACAAAGACAGATAAATATACAGAGAGACAGAGAGAGAGAGAAAGAATACAGTACTTGTTCATATGTAGATAATCTGTCTATATGATTAGTCAATATCTGGTTGGTTACAATTTGACTTGTCAATTGAGCTTTCACTCACCTATGATCTTCAGACAGCCATCTGGATGGACCTCCCCTACATCTCCGGTACAGAACCAGCACTGACCTGCCGCGTCTACCCAGAATTCCCCACTCTCTACCACTCCAACATTACCATAGTAACCCCCAGCAACAGTCGGTCCTCCAATCAGAATCTCTCCACGGGGGTGTGGTGTGTCTAGACTTGTGTATCCTCCTGAAGATAGAAATAGAATAACTAATAATAATAATAATAATAATAATAAATGCTACTATTAAAATAGATGTTTTACATTAAGATTTTCGAATGACACAACAAAAGATGAACCCAAACACCTTGAATTAACTCTGTGTGTGTGTGTGTGTGTGTGTGTGTGTGTGTTACCCTCAGGCCAGTCGCGTAGTTTTATTTCTAAGCAGATAAGGGGAGCTCCCACCCGTCCTGTAGTACAGTCAGAAACTACACACACAGACACACACACACACACACACACACACACAGTGAGATAGGTCTACAGGTTTGAACAAGAAATACATTCCATTATGAATCACAGAGTGTGTGTTTGAGTTAATAAGTGTAAACATAACTGAGAGAATATTGTGGTGGGTAGTGAATGTGTGTGTGTGTGTGTGTGTGCGTGTGTGTGTGCATGCGTGTCTGTGTGTGTCTAGTATGTGTATAGTGAGTATGCGTCTGTGTGTGTCTGAAGTGTGTGTGTCTGTGTGCGTGCGCGCACGTGCGTGTCTGTGTTTGTGTGTGAGTGTGTGTCTAGTGTGTGTAGAGTGAGTATGCGTCTCTGTGTGTGTGTGTGTCTGAAGTGTGTGTGTGTAGTGTGTGTTGTGTTTACACTCTGAGATGGTCCCCGCTCCGCAGGTCTCTGTCAGGCCGTAACCAATGGCAATGGGGCAGAAACACACGTTAATGAAGCGGTGTGTGTCCGGAGAGAGAGGAGCACCACCTGACAACATCAACCTCACACACCCACCTAACAACACACACACGCGCTTAAAGACCAACCTACACACACACACATACACACACACATGAACAAATACACAGAGTTATATATTTCATTAGAATACAATTAGTATGAACACAAGATATTTAATCTTTTATCTGTTCAACTTCATTTCACTTATTAATATACATCAATTCCTGCATTTCCAACTTAAAACACATTTCAAATAAAATTAGGGTGGTAAAGTATTTACTAGATTATAATGTTGTCATTTCTTTTCACAATGTTTCAACTCTGAGGACACCAAGTGATGAAGGTTTCAAGGTTTTATTTTGTCTGTAAACACCATAATAGACCTTGAAACTGATAGAACCCACATACTATGACAGACCTTAGTACTGACACATCATGATTATTTTTAACCTCATTACTAGCTCTAAACTGCTCCTGTTCCAACTTTATATGAAATGTGTTTTAAGTCTGAAATGCAGAAATGGATGTATTAATAAATTAAATTAAGTTGCTCAAATAAAAGCGAAATCTGTTCGTACTGACTTTAATCTAAAAAAGAGTTAATGTTAGAAACACTGTGTTTATATATATATATGTGTGTGTGTGTGTGTGTGTGTGTGTGTGTGTGTGTGTGTGTGTGTGTGTGTGTGTGTGTGTGTGTGTGTGTGTGTGTGTGTGTTTACTGACGTGTTACAGATAGGTGTATCTGCTCCATGTTCCAGTTGCTGTACTTTGTATCTGTAGGCCATTCTGAACAGAGTTTTCTGGACCAAACTCATCTCACTGACCTTCCCCATCACATTCTTATAGATGCGGTCCATTATCTCCTACACACACACACACATACACATACTAGATTACTTATGCAGTTATATTGGAGCTACGAGGCTAAAGTAATGGATGCTTATGTACACCAATTAGCATTGGTATAACAGCATTTGTGTTACCTATACAGACTAACAGACTAAAGATCAGTTGCTGAAGTGACTCAAATCATTTGCCTTAATGTGACTGAAATCTGATGTTTTCAGGGCTGTGCAGCTGTGTCAAATTCGATCTTTTCAAATCAGATTTGAGTCACTTTAACTACATTCACATTACAACCCATATTGCTCAAATCTGATTTTTTTTTGTTCAGATCAGATTTAACTATCTTGACGGTTCACATTCACTAATGTAAGTGAGCTGCATCTGTCTCTAATGTGAACGAATCTGTCCCTGAAATGGCTTGCATGCACACATTGATACGTGTATATAAGTCGCCTTTGTCATCAACAACAAATTTGAACTGTACACGTTGCTGTAATGTGAACATAACCTAATAGTACTGATTATGTGCTTTCTGATACTGTATGTATATTAAAGTGTAATCCTTGCAGGGATGGCACTGGCTCATGAAAAATGTTAGCCATTGTGGCTAAGGGGCTTAAAACTTTCTTAGCCACATAAGGATTTGACTAGCCACAGATTTAACAGCTACCTGTGGCAAAGACAGTTAGCCACAGTAGCCACGCTTTAGCCACAGTTAGCCAATCTTAGCCACAGGCACTTACATGTACATCATATCAGAAATCCATTAGTGTAATGGATTTCTGATCATATTTACAGATATTTATAGATATTTACTCTCTGTAGGGCAAATAAGAGTGATAAAAATGGAAAATATAGAGCAACTATTGAATTCAAAATAAAAAATTTCCAATGTGTACATAGGGTTGCCACCTTTCATATATTGAAATAAAGAACACCCATATATATATATTAACAAATATTAATACAGTACTTAAATATTTATTAATATTTTATTAATCGTTACTAGTTACTATTAACAATATACTAATAATTAATCATTATTAGTAATAATAAAATAACATTGATATTAATATTAATTATTAATAAAATATTAATAGAAAATAGAAATGCTCTATATAAGTTCAACTTATTATTATAATGCATTATTAAAAATGAATAAAGGGTTAAAAACAGCAAATTTCTTCACTTCACTGAAACTTGTGTCAAACTTCACTCCAACTCATTACCAACAGTTCTGCACTTATTTTTGGAATGTGTGGTCAATAGACCTAATTTACATAAAATTACACCTAGAATGATACATATTATAGACTTAGACTTATAAGATCCATTACTCATTTCTGATTGGCTGTTTGCTGTGAATTCTGAGAAGCGTATTCTCCACTAAACGGAAGAAAGACAATCAGAGAGTTCTGTGTGAATCTTGCTCTGTTTAAAAAGTGAGCTCGTAGCATTTGGCAGTGAAACAGATGACGTGACAGCGGGGCCAGCCAATCACAGATTAGCAACAAACGGCTGAGATAATCAGTGAGATTGTAGGCGGGCTTCAGATTGAGCAGCTCCGCTGGATCCTAGTGTGTGACTCGTCTCCGTTTAATATAACATGACAGTGTTTTTGGAAGGCGCTCTCTCAGTTCAATCGCATTTCTCCCCATTGATGAAAATACGGAACAAATCGCGTCCCGTATCGGCTCAATACGGAACATGACTTTTAGTTCACAAATAAGGAACGATTCTGTATTTTACGGGACGGGGGGCAACCCTATGTGTACAGCTCTTTGTCGACTTGTTTATTTATTCCAGAGACAGTCTCTCACGAGCCTGGGAATAACTGTAAAAATACTATCAATGAACGCACA
>BRDA01025217.1:0-14033 GCA_036984385.1 Crenuchus spilurus
ATTTTGGAGAGTAGCAACTTCTTCCTTGTGAGCCTTTTATGCACACCACTGTGGTTCAGTGTTCTCTTAGTGGTGGACGCATGAAGTTACTTTGGTTCCTTTGAGACCTTGCAGACAATTACATTCCTTGCTCTTGGCATGATGTTTGTTGCTTGACCACTTGTGGGGGAGGGTAATAAGGGTTTGAATTTAATATTTAAAGGAAAATAAAATTCCAAACTCCTCAAGGGCCCTCCCCCCACTTGGGGCCCTGGTAGCTCAGTTCCACTTTCCCCCCTATGACGACGCACCTGTCCACCACTTTCTAATAGTTGGTTAGATTCCACATTCTGCCAGTTCAAGTATCTGGTCCATGCAAATCCTAAACCTTCTGAATTTTCTATGAGCTTTAACTATTTAATAAAGTGGGCAGTGAATGTGATCTCTCATTAGTGCCATAGAAAGATAAATGCTTAGAGTGCTTAACATGTCAAAAAAATAACAATAATATTTCAAAGTGAGCTTTCAGCAGCAAATTAACTGTCTGAATGTGTCTCGCCTCAGTTGAGTCAGCGCCTTGGGTAAATTTATAAATCTCAAGGTCACTTTGAGTTCACACAACCTGCTTGATGTCACTCGCTTTCACCAGAGACAATCAGGGTGACTCATCCAAGCATTAAATATGTTATCAAGAGAGTAAATTTAGAGGAAAATTGTTCTGCCTTTACATTGTTTGTCTTAAAATTCAACTCTCACAAGGATGATGCTCTCTGGGGATCACACAGGTTCAGAGCTGAACAAAATCTTTTGTTTTTAGTTTGACAAATCCAGCAACTGTAGTAGCTCAGACATACAAACAATGTAACCCTTATTTGTTTATTTATAACTTGTAATGGCTTTAGTACATACATTTTAATGTATGTAACCTTCTATGACACTCAATACCTTATCCTTTATTATTTATAATTACTCGGTTAAAGTGATATGACTGTTTGTCTTCGATTACTTTGATGATCTGAAGCCTCAATAAGCGCTCAAGCTGGGAGCAAATTCTCGATTAATCATCTTGATGGCTTCTTTTACTTTAATCTAAGAATGGCTCAATCAAACACAGGCGCTTATCTATACACTCTTTCTTGTTGGCGAAACTCGCCACGGCCGCTCATTACACATGCATAAGACTTTAAATAATTTATCTTTCAAATGCACTTATCTTGTTGTTTGACACTCACTGGTGTGATTGGTACACATATAAAAGAGTGTTGTATATGTTAATGAGGTGAAACACTCTCAAGAGTGAAATCAATGAGGTTTTTAGGTATTTACTCAAGCTTTCAAGTGTAACAGTTCATCCACTGCATGTGTTTTTGACACTATTTTTTATTAATTACAAAACAATTCATCTACTTAGTGGGTCCCAGCACTGGTCCTGGAGTCCTGGACCTTGTTCAGTGCTGATCTCATCTATGTTACTGATAAAAATGTTCCAAAAACAAACACTGGTAAAAAAAAAATCAAGCATCAGCTTACTGATAAAATAAATAAATAGCCTATAGCATTAACCAGGGATGATTCCAGGAACAGAGTTTTAGGTGTAGCACCCCCACAGACTCCACACCAATCCCCCCCCCCCTCGTTTAAAATCATTGTGGAGTCTGTCATGGTATTACTAATGTACTCTTCACTAACATTAACTGTCAATTTTCTCACCTACTTCTTGTTCTCCATCCTTCTCTCTCTATCGCTCTGATTTCCTCTCTCCCTCTTTGTGCTTAAAATATTTAAATCTAATATCAGACAAACAAATATATTAATATCAATTTATAGCATCTTTTCATAGAATGTTGAGCTGCAGTCAGATTCACATCACACACTAATTCTAATATCTGTTATTAATATTATGAAGCTCATTTACAGATTCAGTGGATGTGATAAACACAAACTCTAACACAAGTGGGAAGTGTGTTACTTTCATTTTAAACATCTTATCAGCAGATATGATGGTAATAAAACTGCTGAACACACAAACACATTTTGAGATCATTTTTCCTCCCACAGCAGCAGCTACATTTGCTATTATCTGCTTAAAAAAAATAACTAAAAACAGAAGTCACTGCCTAAATAGGTCATCTCAGCTCTCCTTTTAGTCTGTTCTTATGAGCTATTCCCCATACAGTGATATCGCTTACTGTTTAAGGGAAATGACTTTGGCATTTAAGACTACTCATTTAAGATGAGCGTGAAGAGTTTTGTTCAGAGGGGCAGAAGGGGTTGTTGGTCAATTGGTTCTGGGTTGGATAAGACCCGGGAAAAGACCCTACAAACACCCCTGGCTGACCACGCACAAAAAAAGTTGCTGCTTCAGATGTCTTCTGTGGTAGAAGGTGAGGAAGGTCAGTGTCACCACTTTTTAGTTCTGTTTTGGTGTCTCCCAAAATATATCGACTGTGATTTTATAGGCTTTAGTACAGCTGTTTAATACAACTTTTTTACAGGAAGTTTGTCACATATTTTGTGCAAGGCATCATGGATAGTAGGAATGTTGTGTATACAGTAAAATGGAATATAATAGTCTATAAACAAACGTATTAAAATATCAATACCCTGGCTGCTTTGCAAGCATTATTCAACTAGAGTATGTATTTGAAATAATGAAAAAGGCTATCTTATTCAGCATTAATAAAAGACGTTCTAGCTCTAGCTAGTTCTAGTTCTAGCTAATTCTAGCTCAATATCCAGTATATTCCTACAATCAAAATATCTGCCAACAACCTAGTGGATAATAGATGTACTAAGTCTATAAAATATCTGTCAGTAACTTGTGGGAGAAACCAAAACTGAGCTTAAAAATCACTTACAAATAGAAGTTACACATAGAAGATTGTGTATCTAGAACAGCAACATTTCTGGATTTTGTCATAATCTCCAAAATGCTAAAAAAAAAAAAAAATTCTGAAAATGTTTTGCCAATGACAATGTTTACTGTAAGGAATGACCCCAAACATTTGGTATGTAATGCAATGTTCTCATTGCCTGAACATTCAGTGGGGAACATTTCTTTAGTTCATGAAGAGCCGATAGTTTCAGCAGGCAGAAAGAAGGAAATCATATGCTGCATCAAAAATGACCTAAATGATCTGCTTTGAGAAGGCAGGACAATCATCATTTGTAGACATCTTTAGCAACAACTTGCAGATATTTATTAAATGCTAAATTATCAATTAAATAATTTTTTTTAAATATTATAATAAATTAGGTAAATTAGAAGCCCTCTTAGGGTTTCAGACGAGCAATTTCAAATGAAATATCTTATAGCTTTACATGGCTATATTCTTTAAGTAAAGATACCAGAAAGGGTTCTTGGTGCATTTCAACTACACTGTGGTTCCCTAAAATAAACTTTCAAGTGACAATCCTTATGAGAACTAATAAATAGGTAAATGAGATGCATGCTAACAATATTTTCTTCAAGTTAAAGGGACAAATGGTATAGAATATTTATGTGTATTTTTTTTTAATAATTCTCACATCTGTGAAAATAAATAGCTGTCAAACAGATTTCTGTCTCTTTAATGCTAATACTGCTAATTTAGCACTAGTTCTCCCAGTGCAGTTTTCATGTTATATTAGCAATAACAATCTAGAGGTGTTTCCCACACTTCACACACTTAGTGTCTGGCAAAATTTGAAAAAAGACTAAAACCATATCCCAGTTCAAGATACGGGCAGTGATCTGAAGGCATTTATGAAACTGGATGGTCTTATCTTTATGTAGATAATGTAGACGTAAAAGGCAGTACCATGTACTGCCCACCATTGCATTTGTTCTGTCCTGTAATGTGTCTTAGTCTAGTCAGAGGGCTTGTACTATAGTATAAGTCCTGTATGACTGCATGTTAATTGTATGTTGGAAAATGCCTTGTGTTCTGTATTGCACTTGGTCCTGGAAGAATGTGGTTTCATTTCATTATGTACTGTACTGTATATAGCTAAAATGACAATTAAAAACTCTTGAATCTTGAATCCTGTTTGTAGAATGATTGGCATTTTTATGCTGTGAGTGCAGTTTATAGGCATCTTTGGGTGAAAATTTGGTGATAGAGGTAGTACAATTGTACAAATATTTCTGCTCAAATATTGCTTAGCTCTTTGTACCTCAGAACATAGTGTTTTCCCAGCTCTAACACCACGCAGTTGTACTCAGGTTTGTTGATTGGGTGGTTTGTCATTCAAGTATGTTATAGCAGGGAAAGCACCAACATCTTATGGGCAGGTGTACTCCTATGCAAACTGGATGGATTATTCTGCAGGTAAAGAAGTGAAGATGTCTAGAACCACTGGTGGTTCCAAAGAGCTTAACCCAATTCCAGGTTAACCCAATTCCAGGGATAACTCTCTCCTCCCCCATCTCTGACTAATGTTGTAATTGACTGCACTGTCTCTAACCACATTAGAACTTCTTCTTTGAAAAGATTTTAAATATTGCAGACTGTAAAGCAGGTGTTCTCATTTGTGGATAATATCTCTTGATATTATTACAATCTGCTGGAGTGGAGATTATTTTTGGATGGCAGAGGGACAATTTGTTCACTCTGTTGACCCCCCCATCACCCACCTCTATGCCTACTGAGTTAACCAGGATGAGGCTTGCCCTTTACCTCTTGTTCACAAAGGACAGGCACAGTATGCCACCTGGTTGCCAACAGCACCGATTGCAAACAGTTTGAAAAGGTCAGCACCTAATCTGCCGGTAGAACCTTTAAAGCAACAGAAAGGGGCTCTTTTGCTTGAAAGAGGTTGATGCGGTTCACAGAGGAGCAATGGTGGCTTGTTTTTGTTGCACAGTAAGTGCTGACATGGTGGGGGGTGCTCAAGTGGATGCGCAGCCGACCTTTGACCGGTCGCGGCCTTGGTTTCTGTGGCCACACTTTGGCAGCTTGCTAGCATGTGGCAAAGGTGAGACAATGGGATGGGAACAGAGCTGCTAACCAGGCTAGAAGAGCTAAACTTACAGTATAACCCTTTGAAGAAAGACTCACATCTTAATTAAAATATCATAGTACAATGTTTCCTAAAGCAGATGATGTGGTACATGATACATAAACATATTTTATATATACATTTAAAATACTGTACATATACAACAGTATGTAAAAAATTGGACACCCCTGGTCAAAATGTTTGGTACTGTGAGTGGTAGAGTAGACTTTGATCTGATCTCCATAAAGTCTTCAAATTAAAGATTTTTGAAACAAGATTAGTGTATTATTTTTTCTACAAATTTAGAGTAAAAAAAGGAAAAGAGCCTCGTACAAAAGTTTGGATATCCCAAGAAAATTGAGCTTGCAAATATCTTAATAAAGATCTCAGTCTTTAATTAGCTTGTTAGAACTATGACTTGTTAAACACCATTGTTATGCAATGCCAGTTGATGAAAATGTTAAAAATAATCAGAATTCTCAAACCTTTTCTCAAAAATCAGCAGCAATGCCTTCCTCTTAGCAAGCGCCTGGCATGTTGAAAATTAAAACTGCCCTCAAAGCAGGAGAAGGCTAAAAGAAGACAGCAAAACTTCTACAAGTATAGTGTTTCTAAACGAACCTCAAAATCCACAATGAACTATTTGCAAGCTGAAGCTTTTCTCATGGCCCACACAGTACTCAGACCTAAACATCATGGAAAATAGCAGTGCATGCAAAAATGCCTAAGAATGTTAGAGAACTATGAGACATTTGCAAGAAGGAATGGACAAGAATCACACAAACATAAACATACTCTAGTCTGCTTACAAAAAG
The DNA here is from genome assembly GCA_036984385.1 of Crenuchus spilurus. Taxonomy (NCBI): domain Eukaryota; kingdom Metazoa; phylum Chordata; class Actinopteri; order Characiformes; family Crenuchidae; genus Crenuchus; species Crenuchus spilurus. The sequence goes on from BRDA01025217.1 coordinate 5,775, forward strand.
TGTTTACAATCTCTAGTACTTGCCAAATGGATATTAGTAGTACTAAGTATTGACCAACTTTTGCTCTGGGCCCTTTTCCTTCTTTGTTATTAAGAAGCTGTGATTAGATGGAAATAAAAAGTAAAAAAATCTTAAAAAAAAAAAAATCTTACTTAAAATATTAAGGAAATGTTTCATCTTTCACTTGTACTGTTTGGAAATCAGATTATAATTTACTCACATAGCTATTCACAGTAACAAATTTAGATCGGGGTGCCCAATCTTTTGCATACCATTATATATACAGGGGTTAGACAATGAAACTGAAACACCTGTCATTTTAGTGTGGGAGGTTTCATGGCTAAATTGGACCAGTCTGGTGGCCAATCTTCATGAATTGCACATTGCACAAGTAAGAGCAGAGTGTGAAGGTTTAACTAGCAGGTAAGAGCACAGTTTTGCTCAAAATATTGCAATGCACACAACGTTATGGGTGACATAAGTTCAAAAGAGGACAAATTGTTGGTGCACGTCTTGCTGGTGCATCTGTGACCAAGACAGCAAGTCTTTGTGTCTAAATATTATTGAGCCACTTTGGGGTGTTTTGGAGGAGCGAGTCAGGAAACGGTTTTCTCCACCAGCATCACGTAGTGACCTGACCACTATCCTGCATGAAGAATGGCTTAGAATCCCTCTGACCACTGTGCAGGACTTGTATATGTCATTCCCAAGACAAATTGACACTGTATTGGCCGCAAACGGAGGCCCTACACTATACTAATAAATTATTGTGGTCTAAAACCAGGTGTTTCAGTTTCATTGTCTGACCCCTGAATATCACACCATTTAGTTTAAATTTACAAAACATGAAGATTTTACTGCCAAGTTGGAATTGAACAATGTTCTAGCAATATTACATTTACATTTGAGGCATTTAGCAGACGCTTTTATCCAAAGCGACTTACAATTGGGAGTTAGGTGCCTTGCTCAAGGGCACTTCAGTTGTGACCTGCCTGGGGATTGAACCAGCGACCTTCAGGTCACCAGACCAGATCCTTAACCACTAGGCCACAGTTGCCCAATATTACTGAATTGGTCTAAAGTTAAGCTAACTGCCAGTTTTGACAGCACTGGTGATGTACCCAGGAAAGTGATGTAATGCAGTTTATCTTATTTAGCTTACTGTCACATCACCCAAGCATAGTGGGAGACCAGCTGGCCAAGCTGTTATTTATCAAAACAGATTATTTACTGTCATATATTCAGAGAAGCGAGTGTAGTGACTTAGTTTTGCACTTCATCTCAACATTATTGTTAAAGAAGGAAGCTCTTCTAAGGGACAGTTGATGAATGGGAATAGCTTTAACAGACTGTGGTGGTTGAACAATTGTGAATTCAGATGGTGGTGGTTACAGAAGCACTATAAGCCAACTCTACATTTTAGCCTCAGATACTTCCTCCAACAGTCCTAAAGTACTGGATTGGGAAACCTCTTATTTGCTAATCCCGGCTTGACACAACTAACTTTTAGTCATTTTTAGCAGCAATAGCATCTTTAGTTTGAAGTGTTCCTTTAATATCCGCAATCTGAGGGCTCAGAGGGTTGAATCCGAGGCCGCCTTGACGCTCAAAGCCAGCAGCATCATCAGGCACTTCAGTTTCTATGGCAATCACTTAAAGTGGATTTTCTAATGTGCATGCAGTATGCATTCAGTGCAGCCAGATAGGACTATTCGTACTAAGAAATTAAGTTAACACATATCCATGCCAAATTGCTATCTGCCTGCTCTACTCTGGTTCACATTAGATAACTTATGTTCCTATTTTGTGCTTGGATGCCAACATGTAGTTTCTTTTATTGCATGCCAAGAAAACAAACCCGGGGGTTTCTGAAGAGTTTTCAGATGAATTAACATTCATGGTATAAATATGAACAAAGACAGATTTTCAGCTACTATGTAGAACATATTTGTCTAAGTCTGTGACAAAATAATAACAGTTTAAAAAACACACCAAAGCACAAATAAGACGCTGCCAGTGGTCTTGTTTGTAAATTTAACACAGGGATTTGGAGCAGTGTTGGTTTTTGTAAGGATTATATCATTTAAAGGGATTTGTCTTCAAATTAATTTGTATACAAGGGGACTTATTTAGATATCACTACACTTATAACAAGTATAATCTGCTATTGTTCTCAGAGAGCTGAATATTAGCAGGCAAATGGTTTCTTTACAAATGTTGCAGCATCCAGATAAAAACACATATTATTTAGATTAAATTCAGGAACTGAATATTTTGTAAAAGAAAAAGAAAATAACTCCGACTACATGAAAGCTTTGGCTTTGTTGTTTTTATGTGAGCTTAGATGGCTTTATCATCTTGTATTCCTACATCAGACGAATCCGAGGGGCTGAACTCTCCGTGGCCCTGAAGATATTGTATTTTCCACCCGTTGTCTTAATCAAATGTGCCATCAAACAGTCTGAAAATTAGAGTTTAAACCTCCCTGCTGTCTGTCTGTGCCAGTGTTTCTTTTTTCCCCTCATTCCTCAGGCAGTAGTAGCTCTAGACTGCAAATTTGAGTGTGTTCCTTGTTCTAACATAGCCTCTTTAAACTTACAAAGGGCTTTTGAAATTGAGCGCAGTGGAGTCTGCAGGGATGAGACAAAACATTATGACCAGATGATCAGACCAGACATCAGACCAGGGGTGCCCAATCTTGGTCCTGGAGATTGCCACCCTGTAGAGTTTAGCTCCAACTTTAATCTAACAGCGGATACAGGTATTGAAGGCTTTTAGGCTCCTCTACATATCAGAGTCAGAGCTCTCCAGGGTGCTAGTTGTCCAGGACCAGGCCACTCATGCATTAGACTGTAAGCAAACAGGACATTCTCATAGTCAACCAGTTGGATGGTGGGTGGGGTTAAGAAAACACCTGCTTTGTACACGTGATCAAATCCACCTACCTTGTACTGTAGGTCCATTATATAAGTGTATAGTAATTAGAGATAAAACAAAAAAGTACAAATCACTGCTATCAATGAAAAAAAAACAACTATAAAGCACTGATAATAAAAGGGCACTTCTAATGTGAGGAAGAAGTGCTTATTTTAGACAGACTGGTAAACTGAGACATCTGCCCACTTCTGTTGTAGCATCGTGTTTCTTATAAGCATAATGCAAAATATCACGGTGGTAAAAATATGGTAACATGCTATAACTGATGAAAAATAAGAAAAATGTGACAAAGGTGAGTAGTAATTGATAGAGAGCTGCCAATCAGGGTAGAACGTACAATTTAACCCTTTGAGGAAAGACTCACTTCTTATCCAAATATCAAATACAGTGTTTCTAATGCAGCTGCTACGGTAAATAATACATATCAATATTTTTTACATATACATATTTGTACACACATTTAAAATACATATACACTAGCATGCAAAGGTTTGGGCTCCTCTTGTCAAAATGTCTGGTACTGTGAGTAGAATCTCAGCTGATCTCCAAAAGACCTGAAATTAAAGATAAAACATCCTTTTCAACTTTTTAAACAAGATTAATGTATTTTTCATCCATCCATCCATCCATCATCTTCCGCTTATCCGTTTCTTCGGGTCGCGTGGGTAACAACCCAAGCAGAGAAGACCAGACGTCCCTCTCCCCAGCCACCTCTTCCAGCTTATATGGGAGGAGTCCAAGGTGTTTCCAGGCCAGCAGAGAGATGTAATCTCTCCAGTGTGTCCTAGGTCTTCCCCGGGGTCTCCTCCCAACTGGACATGCCCGGAACACCCACACAGTAAATCTGCCAGTGTTAAATCAACACTCTTAGAGTTAAAGTAACGCTGAGAGTGTTACATTTTGACACCCTCAGTGTTAATTTAACTCTAATAGTGTTGATTTAACACTGACATATTTACTGTGCAGGAGGCATCCTTACCAGGTGTCCTTCTCGGATGTCCGAACTCTTCACCCTATCTCTAAGAGAGAACCCAGACACCTTACGAAGAAAGCTCATTTCAGCCGCCTGTATTCATGATCTCATTCTTTCGGTCATTACCCAAAGCTCATGACCAGGTGAGGGTTGGAACGTAAACCGACCGGTAAACGGAGAGCTTTGCCTTCTGATTCAACTCTCTCTTCACCAAGACAGACCGGCACAGAGCCCGCATCACTGTGGCTGCTGAACCGATCCGCCTGTCGATCTCCCACTCCCTCTTACCCTCACTCGTGAAAAAGACCCCGAGATACTTAAACTCCTCCACTTGAAGCAAGGACACGTAAGACCCATGATATGATTATAAAGTCAATCATTGACCTTTGGCCTAGGGTGTCCTGGTGCCACATGCACTTATGGGCACCTTTGTGCTTGAACATGGTGTTAGTTATGGATAAACTGTGACGAGCACAGAAATCATTTGTATTAATCTATTTTTGTTTTGTAAAACTTTAATATAAAAAAAATTAAGTGAGGACCATGCAAAAGTTTAGATACACAAAAAATAATGAGCTCTCAGATCTCTTTAAGTCTTTAATTAGCTTGTTAGGGCTATGGCTTGCTGAGCATCATTGCCCAGCTAATGCACATTTAAAAGCTTTAAAACATTATAAAGCTTAAAAAACACTGGTGCAGTTTGTGCTGTTGAATTAATAAAATAAATCCAACAAAATTTGACAACCATATTTTTTATTTCAAGTTATACAATCTAGAGGTTGAAGGATGTTTTAAAGTCAAAGGGTGAACACACAGTGTAAGGGCGTTTTCACACCAGCACTATTTGGTCCAGTTAAAAGGTTTGTTTTAAATGTCTGATTTAAAAGTTCTGGTTTGTCTGCTCACATTGTGCGGTTTGTTTCATAAGGTCTGAAACTCGGGTGTGGTTCAAATGAACTGCGAGACCTGTGAGAGGAGGTGGTCTCGGTCCATTCCCAAATGAACTCTGGAGCGGTTCATTTGTAGTGAGATGATGTGATCTGACCTTGATCTGACCCAACTCTGTAACTCCACAAATCTGAGCTAAACAGAGAGCTGGTTAGCGCTAAACTGTACTGTAGCTCATCTCATTTAGTATCCATTCAATGAACAAGTTTTATTTATAATAATGTAGCATTAAGATTGCAGGTGTGCAAGTGTGCTCAGCCACTCCCAGCCTTAGCCTTGACTCGGACTTGATTCTAGAAGTTTTTACTACAACATTTTCATTTTGTTATTTCAAAGGGCATCTGGGTGAATGTAAAATATGACCATTTCAAGTCAGATATGAGCTACTTTTGTGTGTTCCTAGATTGATTTGTGGTCATGTGACCTTAATGAGAGAGGCTGGATTGAATGTATCTTTTCCTCCACATCTGCACAAATTACCACCATCTTCCAGAGTTGGCAACAATGCTTCACAAGTGTTTCCATTAAAAACAGAAGCATTAACACATCTGGGCTTTTCATATTCTGCTTTCTGTGAGAGCTGTTTAAAGCTCATGATCTTGCAATGCTAGAAGATGTACTTGTTATATATGACACATGACATTATTAATATACATATAAGTTCTTTCAGGACACTAAGGTAGGGTGACCAGATTCCAATTCACCGGATGTGGGACAAAGACTATGTTTGTGTGGGACAATATGGGACACCAATGCATCGAGGTAGTCTAAAATAACTTGGCACCTAGCACACTGCAAATAAAAATGTGTGTGTATATATATATATATATATATATATATATATATATATATATATATATATACACACACACACAGTCATGCTCAAAAGTTTACACACCCCTTGAACCTTTTCACATTTTGTCAGCTTACAACTACAAACTTAAATGTATTTTATTGAGATTTTAAGTGACAGACCAAAACAACGTACCACAAAATGGTATTATGTGTATTATGTACATGTGTATTATTTTTGGCATTTTGTAATAATAGTATTGCCAAAATCATACTTCCCCCAAAAAAATCCCCTGTGAAGAAGCTACAGTAAAATGCTTTTGAGGGTAACATCTACACACCTAGACATTTGACATATGTGGGGTTTTACACCCCACTTACACATAATCCTGTGTGGAGCCTGGTAGAACAGCATAGAAAAACAACTCACTTAAACAAGCAAAAATGTTGTTTTGAACACTGGTCCACTGGTCAGTCAGCACCACGTCAAAAACCTGCAAGACGCTTATTTTTCATTTAATTACACAAAAATATGCAGCTTTTATCTCTGCTGATTTTATAAAAGTAGGGATTTGAGCATTTAATCTATAGACTAAGACATTTGACCAGTCAAAGCTTAAACATTGTCTCTAAACACACAGTAAATCTGCCAGTGTTAAATCAACATTATTAGAGTTAAATTAACACTGGGAGTGTTACATTTTGACACCCTCAGTGTTATTTTAACTCTAATAGTGTTGATTTAACACTGGCAGATTTACTGTGTATGAACTGTGATTATTCAGCTTGTTTTTGCAGTGCAGGTGTCTCTGGTCAGGTTGTTATAATATACCGGTAATGTGTGTAACAGCTCTGTAAGCACACCTGATGTGTTTATAACTCAGCTCTGGGTCAGAGAACATTAAGATGTACAGTGTATTAAGTGTACAATGTCATTATTTTTTCTGAAAAGATGTGAATCACTGAATTTAGACCAATAACACAAGATGATGTTAGGAGCTGCAGCAAAATCTCGGTTGTGTCTTTTGTTTTAACATCGTTCTAATAATATGGATTTATTAGGACTTCCGTTTGTTAACTATAACACAACTTGTGCTTTATGAGATGTTTTCTGTGAAATTATGATAATAGAAGTTATTTAAATACAGAAACAACAGAAACACAAAGTGCGATTCGTTCTGCTCACACTGCTGTGTGATGCGCGTGCACGCGAAGGGGAGTCGGATTCTGGTGGGGAGTCAGAATTCGGCACAATACTGGCGCTGTTCTGACCTGATTGGTTTGTGTTGGTGGGCACCCTTAACCTGCGTCCGCGGTTGAAATGATCAAACAGCCCGCCCCGTCTCCTGATGACAGCTCTCACTGCTTTCCCCACACAGCCATCTGAGAAATGCCAGATTATAAAACACTGGAGTCTGACTATCAGTAACAATGCGGGACAACGTCTCAATTTGCGGGACATGTGAAAAGTACTGAAAATGTGTGACTGTCCCGCACAAAGCGGGACATCTGGTCACCCTATACTAAGGACAAATATGGGTCATGTGAATGTGAACCATCAAGGCAGAAAGATCAGATCTGTCCAGACAAATGAACTGCAAGGTTTGTAATGCCATAAATATGAGCCCTGCTCCTGAAGTACCCCTGTCTTAAATGACCACCCATTCACAGTGAAGTACAGAAGTTCAAAAAAGTACATGAGTTACAGTAGTAAAGTAAATGTACTTTGTTACTGTACACCACTGATTAAAGTTAGCTAACTTTTCACTGCAGAGGTTGTAGGGACGCAGGCCTGGCTCAGAGGACCTCATTAGTCTCCAGCACTTAAGTATGTACTGATGTGGAGCAGGCATTAGAGCAGTGTGAGCGCACAGAGAGAAAGCAGGATTCACTCTTATCTGGGCAAACACAGCACAGCATGGGTCTAGCACAAGGGGCCGTGTTTTGTGTGTGAGCATGAACGTGTGTGTGTGTATGGTGAGCAAGTGGTTAAGCAGGGATTACAATGGGTATAGAAGCCAGCATTCAAAATAACAAAAGCTCAAGTGTATCTCCTTCTGCAGTACCTGAGGGAAACAAACCGGCTTGTGAGTTTGCATTCTGCAGAGCAGGACGTTGGCCTTAGGGAGTCGTACGGTGAGGTGCTGAACATTTTCTAGAAGAAGGAATCTGACAGAATTTTGGCCTGGCCTAGTCTTTGAGCATAAAACATGTATCACTCGAAATTCCGCAGCTGTGTCTAATGCCTGCTCTTCAATGTCAGTATCTCAAGAAATGGACTCTCAGGAAAAAAAGGTAGTGGATTTTCAGTACCACATCAGCTGCTGGGGTGGAACCCTCAATTCTAATGTCTTCAGTAGCTTTATTACTTCTAAGATGTGGTATAAAATAGATTTAAATGACTATTTGTGCTAAGTATCTTTAAAGGACTATTTGGACTATTTTAAGATTAAATGTACATGTAATTTGGAAGGTATCAAATATATGTTACTTTTTTCTGACTGGGTACAGAATTGAAAAAAAATAAAAATAAATTATATATATATATATATATATATATATATATATATATATATATATATATATATATATATATATATATATATATA
>BRDA01025219.1:0-15036 GCA_036984385.1 Crenuchus spilurus
CAACTTTTTTGGAATCCGGTTTGTATAATAGAGTGGGAAAAAGAGCGCACTGAAAGAATGGCTCCAACCTCAGATGGGAGATGCAAAATGCACTTTTCTTTTGATCAGAGCTTAAAAGTTAAAAGTTGTTCAAAGAATTTAAGTTTTTCAAATAACTTAAATAATTGAAGTTATTCAATGTTTTATATATTAAAATATATACTTTTATATATTAAAAGTGTTTAGCATAATTTTTGTGTTATTTATGTATAATGTCATAATAAATGTTTAACTTTATACTGTTTAAAAGAGGCCTCGGTTTTACAGAATGTGATGTGTTGCCAGTTGGGCTTATTTTGGGCTTTTTTTCATAGAGCTGGTTCCTTGTTTCTATCACGAGATCTGGCAACACTGCTAATATTGTGTTAGTCCCTTTCATGCCAACATAGCAGCTCTGGTTTGTTAGGGCATGGACTCTACAAAACCTTTGAAAGTGTTCAGTGGTATCTGGCAGAAAGATAGCAGCAGGTCTTGTAAGCTGTGAGGTGGAACCACTGTGGATTGTTTGTGCAGCACATCCCACAGAGATCTGAGGAATTTGGAGACTTAGTCTACCTTGGGTCTGTCATGTTCCTCAAACCATTTCTGAACAATACTTGCAGTGAGACAGGATGCATTATCCTGCAGAAATAGGCTACTACCATTATAGAATACTGTTATCATGAACAGGTGTGCTTTGTCTGCAACAATGTTTAGGTATGTGCTGCTGTGTGTAAGTAACATCAACATGAACGCCAGGGCCCAATGTTTCCCAATAGAAGATTAACTACAGCATCAAACTACCTTCACTGATTTCTTCCCAAAGTAAATCTTGGTGCCATCTCTTCCTCAGCTTAAGTGATGCACATGCACCTGGCTGTCCACAAGATATAATTAAGATAATGTGATTCATCAGACCAGGACACCTTCCATTGCTCCATGGTCCAGCTCTGACTGTGAGTTCTGCAGGGCCAACATAGGCACTCTGACCCGCCTGAAGCTATGCATTCCCACATGCAGCAAGTTGTATCTCTGATCCGTGAGCGCCATGGCCCAGTCACTGGCTGTTTTGTCCTCGACTGGTTGTCCTTTCTTTTTATTTTTGGTAGATACTAACCACTGCATAGCAGGAACACTCAAAGATAGATAGATGTCTAGCTATCACATTTTGGTCATTTACAAAGTCGCTCAGATCTTAAAGATTTACTGCAGTTTCTCAACCTTAAGAACGGACTGTTCAGTTGATGCCTAATATTTTCCAACCATGGAAAGGTGCCATTGTAACAAGATAATCAATGTTGTTCAAGTCACCTGTTAGTATTTTTTATATTGTGGCTCATCAGTGTCACATCAAAAAAAATTGAGTGTCATGAAATAGTTTATAACTCAAAGAGGTAAACAAAGGTTATATTTTATATTCACTACATGTAAAGTGACACTTCAAGCCTTTTTGTTGTACTTATACTTCATGAAAATTAGAAATCCAGAAACTCAAATAGTTGAGTAAATGAGTAGATTACTATTTACACAGTATGAACATTAAAACAAAAAGGCTTGAAATATGTTGCATTACATGTAATGAATACAGAACATGACATTTTAGCTCTGTGAATTCAATTATGAACTTCTCCCAATATTTACATTTTTGGAGAAGGATTATATCTAAGGGTGGCATGGGTGCTTCGTGGTTATCACGTTCGCTTCTCAGCGCTGAGGTCTTGGGTTCAACTGGGTTGAGTTTCCATGTTCTCCCCGTGTCCGTTTGGGTTTCCTCCTACAATCCAAAAACATGGAGATCAGGTGAATTGGGCACTCTAAAATTACCGTCTGTGTGTACCCAGCGACGGATTGGCACCCTGTACTAGGCTTGGCAAGGACAGTCTGTATTGCCCTGCCACGTGCCTGGTGAGGGGGGTAGTGAACTACCTGTAACCCTGATCAGGATAAAAAAAAAAATTACAGTAAAATCACTGTTACATTCTTGTAGCAGAAAGAAAAAAATATCAGGTCTATTGGAGGTATAATTTTCTATTTTGAGATCCTTTTAATGAAAAATTAAACACCAAAGTTAAATAAAAAACTATTTTTGCATACCTATGAATACTTTTCCATTTTGAACCTTGACCTTCAACAGAACTCACACAATAACAGTGAAATAAATACCCTTCACTCTCTCCCTCCATGTGTTAATCTATCAGTCCCTCTTAGTACTGATATTTCCCACCAGCTCAGTTCTGTTCTGTGAAAAAGGTGTTGAGATGGGAAAAATATAGAGGGGTATTTTGTACACCTTCAGAGAGTATATGATACTGTGCTCTCTTCGTGGGAATAAGACCTAAGAGGGGGAGTTTAATTTATTACCGTTAAATCCGTTTATATCTGCCACCGATCCACTCAGAGCTAGCCTTCACCTTACAGGGCAGGGCAATATTTTCAAGCTTTCACCAGAGTTCCTTCTTGGTTGTAGGCACATAAAAGAACTTGAGTGTATAAAGTTGTTACGTATGTAGAGCTACAAACTGTTCACATATCAAATTCCGGGGACCAAGCATCATTTACCACTTTGAGTATCCTGGTAAATATAGGTTGCAGGGCTTTTAACTCAAAACTCAAACTAACCACATTTTATTATTATATCATATTATTTTAAAATATTGCACATTTTATTCAACTGTTGTTAGAACAGAGACATTTGGATGAGGCATTTTCTGGCAATCAGTATGCTAGCAGTTTATCAGAGCAATTGATGTTTATTTCTTGGACCTCAGTAGCATGCACAGGTGTTCAGAGTATACAATATATAATGTTTTTGCATGCTAAAAACAGCATGCATGCCAGAAAACAGGTGGAAAATGAAAACTGCTTCTCTTGAAACAACAGGACAGCTGGTGGGAAACAGGAGGACAGAAGAGTGCACAGTATGGAAGATAAGTGTCAGAGAGAGGTGAGTGAAAATAAGAGCTATTATGGATGGAAAGTTTGATGTTGAGTAGACGTTTCTCTGCGTGGGAATTTAAACTGTGCATTTTATAGTACGTCACTTCCATTTGCTGAACTTTACATATTCAACAATGTTGAGATGAATACAATTTTCAAATTTAGTTTTTTATATGCATGTACATGAAGCATAAAGACTCTTCTCTGTCCTGGCACTGACATGGTACAATGAATCATTGGCTGTCTGAACAGAACTGTTCCTCACTTTCTTCAACTGGGGACTGAAAAGCATGAAATACATGTAAATCTACTGTAAACAAGTTGTGAACTACATTTCTTTTTTCTGTTGTGATGTCCTGTGATACAGTATGACCAGTTTTTGTTAAATCACACGTAGGAATGGTGGAAATGATCTGAAAATAAAAATTGTGGCGACCGAGAAGACCCAACGCACTGCAGATTCACAAAACAAATGCCAGTTCAGAAACACGCTGCAAAACTGTTCACAACACAACTTGTTTCTCATTAGAGACTCTGTCACAGCTCGGCTAGGTTCTGTTTACATATTGCGTCACTGCATATGGACCCAGGTCCTTTATTGTTCCTCCAGAAACACTTCTGTTACGTTGTGAATGGTTTTGCAGCACGTTTCTGAACTTGCATTTGTTTTGTGAATCTGCAGCATGTTTGTTAAATGCAGTGCCCATATTGTCATTCTGATGAAAATGTTTTCTGTATTTGCAGCATGTTTTTGAATCTGCAGTGCATTTGGTCTTCTTGTCCACCGTAGAAAATAACATTAAAAAAATGAATCACATCAATATATTTTAATCATACTTGTTAAAATGTGATGTTAGCACTTAAATTCTCCTGTCTATGTTTCAGCCTTGACTTTAATGGTACAGTGGTACCTTGAGATACGAGTTTAATTCATTCTCTAATGGAGTTCGTAAGTCTGTCAACTCCTATATCAAACAAATTTCTCCCATTTAAAAAAACTGGAATAGATTTAATCCGTTCCAGACCTGTGAAACATTCCCGAACCATCCTAAATTATGGACCAAAAGACGTTTTGAATTAAGAAACACACATATATACTTTACCAATGCATAACAAAATATTTCAATTTCAGATTTCAATAAATATTAGTGTAAAATAATTTTTGGGGAATTCTCGCTGTAGAACTTTAAATTCGTGGGGAATTCGATGCACGCGGTACTGTAGATGTGTAGTGCATGCTGTACAGTAAAATCTCTCTTCTCCCATTTCACTTCAGCATCAGAGTGCTGCCAAGAAATTCAGCAACTGGCTGAAGAATGGGATGCCATGGTTCGTTTTTTGCAGTTCAGTATAAAACACAATTTTCACTCAGAAGCATATCTATGTTCAGGGCCAGCGCGAGCATGCAGCACAGGCTGTGCCTGGTCTTTCTTCCTCGCAAAATAATATTAACAGTATTTAACATAATTACTGTAACTATGTTATTAAAATTAAACAGCTTTAAGGGTTTAAAACATTTTTACTATCGAATTTTTTCAAAAAGAAGGAGTACAGCACATGAGATTCGACTTGATTCTGTGGTAGAAAGAATGAGGTGTTGTTCTGCACACTGGACCTTTTGCGCACTGTACAGTAAAATCTCTCTTATTCTATTTCACTTCAGCATCCGACTGCTGCCAAAGAAATACATCCCATTCTTCAATTCAACTGGCTGAAGAATGGGATGCCATAGTTCGTTCTTTGCAGTTCAGTACAGAACAATTTTCACTCAGAAACAGCCACAAGCCTCCATATCTATGTTCACGGTTGGCGCATGCATACGCGGATCATGGGTCTGCACAAAATAATATTAACAGTATTTAACATCATTACTGTATGTACGTTATTAAAATTAAATACATTTAAGAGTTTAAAACATTTTTACTATCCAAACTTATATACTTTTCCAAAAAGTATGCAAGAATGAGTACAGTGCACGAGACTGGACTTGATTCTGAGGGTAACACGTGAGAAAGAATGAGATGCAGGTGCTGTGCTGCCCAAACTTGACCTTTGCGCCAACATGCCAACTAGAAGCAGCCACTCGTATCTTGAAATTTCGCTCAGATCTTGAACAAAAATACGGACGGAGTCGCAGCTCGTATCTTAAAAAATTTGTATGTTTGTCTGCTCATATCCCAAGGTACCACTGTATTCTACTTCAGGGGTACTTGAACTTATCTGTATAAGAGTGGACAGTGTAGGATATTGAATGCTGCTCTAAATAAGAGTGTCTGCTAAATGCCATACTTGTTATGAGGATGTGAAAAGACCAAATTCATGTTCGACCTGGAGTTTAAATGCAACAACACTGGTGGTACATTATAACCCACTTCAGTTCGTGGTCCATTTTCCTTTATGCTACTTCCAGAAGAAAGCAATTTGTCTTTCACTTTACTCTTGTTGAATATTTTCAGTGTCATTTATTAAAATCATGTAGAAAGGATGTAGAGCTTTGAAGGAAGTAAACTTAATGCATTGCTTTTGTCAGTGTGTGTGGTCATGAGCCCTTAGCTTGTGTGTTTGTGTGCTTCTGTGTGTGTGGCACATACTTTCACAGCGTGAATGCTGTAAATCATCAGCTGCCACCGGTGATCTCTCTCTCTCTCTCTATCTCTCTCTATCTTGCTCTCTCTGTCTACCTCTCCCTCTCTTTCTTGCTCACTCTCATGTCACCTGGAAATGCTCTCCTGATCCGCTGGTTGCCGGAGCAGCAGGAATGGCCATTATCCACCACGGATCACGAGTGAAGGCCTAAAAACTCCGGATATGGGCTGAAGGCACGAGAGGGAGAGACACAGAGCGACAGAGCAAGCGAAAGAGTGCCAGTCACACTTCTCTGACATTGTGCACTCATCCGATGGCTCGTTTCAGGCTCGGAAAGAAAACACAAACGTTGATGGAGGAGAAACAAAACAGCAAGAAAGCACATGGAGGGGAGTGAAGCAACCACCCAGCGATAAAAGGACAAGGCAGTGTACCTGCACATGGTGGAACATGCACACGTATGCACACAATATCATGCATGAATGTAATTAACTGTTCCCTCACTCCTCCTTTGTCCTCCGTTTCAGTTCTGTCCTCTGTCCTGCTCTCCTTTTCTCTCTCTCTCTCTCTCAATTGTGTGATAAATGTTTAATTAGGAGACTAATTGTGTGTGTAATTAACAGTCATCAATCTCATAACAGGAGAGAATAATCTCCACTAACGACATCTGATATACCGATGCACATATCTACATGAACTCCCACCCCCACCACAAAAAAAGAGAAATACAGGTAAGGTTGGACGCTGGACTTTAATATAGTGGGTAAATAATTTTTTGTGGATTAAATTCTAAATTAAGTTATCCAGTCCTGCTTCCTAAGAAAGAAAAGGCCCTTTCCTTGCTTCTGCTCACAGCTGATGGTTCACTTGGTCTTCCTCAGGGGAGCATCCATAATGTCAACCTGTCCTTTAACAGAATTAAAGCACACACTCGCACTTTATTCAGAACACCTCTAAATAGGTCAGCTACCACACTGGCATATGGATGATGTACCCTACCAGCATGCTTAGCCATAAGCTGGCTATTTTCCCAGGTGACGAACAGTCACAACCATCAAATACACTCATTGACCACTTTATGAAAAAATATTTTTTTAAATTAATGTAATAAATTAAAAATTAAGGGGGATTAGCCAAGATTCAGGAAACTTAACCTCTGGTGTTTAGGTACCTGTACCAATACATCATTAATACTGGAAAGTGTTTTTTATATGGATTTATCTCCAACTGTCAATTGACTGTATGGTGGCCAGCAGAGATCAGTTTAGCAGTAGCAGGATTGTCATGGCCACTTTGAAGGGATGAAGTGAGTTTGTGAATGACAACTCTGTTTATGATCAATTTTCTACAGTTTGTATGTGTGTTTCATTTGAATTTCCATGCCTAAATTTTTGGACTTTTAAACAGCAACTACATAAAACAGGCAAAATGTTGATGGTTTTTGTAAAAGACGTCCATCAGCAGGACAAAAACTGAGTGCTCTGTTCTATTTGTTGAGGAGTAAAGGATTACAACCAAAAATACACATTTCAATAATTGTTCAACACTAATTTAAAAAAGATATGACAGTTTAATTAGATTTAATTAGCAACTCAAAATTGGCAAATTGGTAAAAATTGACAACTTGGTCTTCATTTGACTCCTCCTTTTTCTTTGCATCTTATGAAACAGAATGTAATGAAGCTCTGAATGAAAGGAATCGATGCTGCAGCGGTGGATCCAAGCTATTTAAGTGTATTTGCCTTTAATTCTTCTTCCAATGTAATCTTCACAAGCAATAATTCTCTGCATCTTGGAAAAGCACTTCAGATGCTAATTCTTCTTTTAGCTTCTCATTTTAATTTTGTTTTGGCTGAAGAAGTACCTGCAGCACAAAGCCCTGACAGGCATCCCACATTTTTTAAGAGGAGCAGTAGTAATGGAACCAAGTAGTGTAGTAATGGGACGTGGAGGGGAGGGGCTTAGAAAATGACTGACAGGAGGACAGTGTAAACATGGACAAGTCTTTTACAGATGGTTTTTCAGTCACCCATTACAATTCTGCTGATGACATCACTAAAATTGTTTTTATATTATGTGTATTGTAGTTATTTAATTATGTATTAATCAGCTCATTAATATTAATAAGAAAATAGAAACTTGTTAGTTCAGTGGATGTTTAGTTTGTATTTGTCATTCACTAGCTCCAGTCCTGAAGGTCAAGATTGCTGCACAGTTTGGAGATATTGCTGATTAAGCCCAATCCAACTCATCAGTTTAATATCAGCACAAGGGAATCTCCAAATATTGGCACCTTCTGCTGACAAGAGTCAGGATGGTCCCTTGTATCTCTGGCATTGCCAATTCCACATTTTTCCAACAGTGGGTTTGAATGTGTAAGAGATTTGAATGTGTATGAAATTGAGATAATATTATGCAGAAGATGGTGAAAGATCTAATTTTTTTGCAATCAATATTTTTAAATAATTCTCTCACCAAGTTTGGCACAAGTGGTGAGCCATGATCCATCTATGCATGAAAAGACTGTGTATGTTACTTATATATGTCATTATAATATGCTTAGATGTTACAAATTCATCTGCTTGCTTTACTTTATGAAGCATCTGCTTATATTTCAAAATGTTCTAATTCTATAAACACCTCATTCTTGTGTTGCATTGTCCCAACTTTCTTATTCAGGCATCAAATTCAAATTGTGTTTATGAGCCAAAGCAATCAAGGTCTTTTCTTTGTACTTCTGGTAAATAAAAATTCCGGACAAATGACAAATCTTGCTTAGATTGCATTGTAAAGAATGCCCCAATATCTTTTAATCTTCCACCATGTGTCTTGACATCTATGTTTAGTGTTGTAATAGTCATTCTTCTTTTTAAATCTTTAGTCACGGTGCTAATCTTTCAGCTGTTCTGGTAAACAGGCAGTGATATAGTTAGTTTTGTTTCTGATTATGTTAATGGATGTGGAACTTTCTAATGACGACTTGTTTACAGCGCAGTAGGATAGTTGGAGGTTGTTGTCTTCACTACAGAGATTTCTTGATTGCTGATCCCAGAAACTGAAATCAGGTTCACCCAAAAATATAATTGTTACTATGGCACTGCATTATACATTAGCATCTAATGCCAACAATATTTTTTTTTCTTTAATATAATTAATCCATGTTATTGGCCTCCATATCTCCACACTTAAGTAATGCTAATGCAAAAACCATTTTTCACTAACAGCTTACCATTGTACTGTACCAGCACTCATAATACAGTACATCCAACTGCAATAGGACTATAAGTAACTTTACACAGTGAAACTACGTTCATGTATGTAATCTAAAGATAAAGAAATAGAGATTATTCAGTCTTGCTTTATATTAAACTGTCTTTTGAGTGTTTTACTAATTCATTCTTAGCCTTTGCACAAATGTTCAATAAACTGATTTCATGTATATTCTGATGTGCTTTCTTTCTTTCTTTCATCTGTCTTTCATCATTATTTCTTTTATATTAAATCATATCTTTTATATTTTAGTTTCATTCTTTTTCCTATTTGTTTCTTTTTTCTATTGTCTTTCTTTTGTCTTCCATCTTTCCTTTTATCTTTTGGTTTTATTCTTCTTTTTCCTATTTGTTTCTTTCTTTCTCCTGTCTTTCTTTTGTCTTCCATCTTTTCTTTTTTTTCTTTTGGTTTCATTATTTTCTTTCTTTCTATTGTCTTTCTTTTGTCTTCCATTTTCATTTCTTTTGCATTTAATCTTTTCTCTTTTTTATTTTGGTTTCATTCTGTTTTGTCTTTCTTTTTTTTCTCTATTTCTTTCTATTGTATTTTTGTCTTCCAGTTTTCTCTCTTTTGACTTTCATCTTTGCTTTTATTTATTTTGTTTTAATTCTCTATTTTCTTCTTTCTTTCTTTCTTTCTTGTGCTGTAAGCATGTGCTTTTTGCATTGAGTCTGCGCATGTGACTGTGAAGCCTAAATTTAGCTACTGAAACTAATCTAATCTGGTCGACAGTGAATAAAAGACTATCTCTTAGATTCATATAATATTGTACACAATGGCTTGATAAAATCTGACTGTGATGTCTGCTATTATTTGAGTATGGCCTGAATACTAATAAGCAGACAGAGAGACTGAGAAAGAACAGAGGTGATGGGGATCAGACAATTTTTTTTCTGTTCATGTTCTATAATGTTCAGGTTGATATTTCCAGTGACTGAAGATTCTCTCCTCTACATTTAAGAGTTTAACTCGGCTTTCTGATTCCTGAAGGTAAATACACTGCAATGTATTGCCCTAAGACAGTTTCTACTTACTGTTACAATAATACATGATCATGGCTCCATTATTAACAAGACATTTTCACGGTCATTTGCATGATATGATTATATGATAAAGCAGATGTTAAAGTTTTGATCAATTTGATTAAAGATCTGTTTCAAAACAAAATGTTCTTGTTTTGTATACATTTGGAGACACAAATGCTGCTTCTTTAGGTACTCAATCATGACAGTGTCACTGCTTTTTAGTTTGCTTCTGTTGTCTCCTACAAGTTGAGCTTACAGGCTTCAGTACAGCTGTTTACTCTCCACAGGAAGTCTAACATATTTTGCACAATGCATCATGGGAAGTAGGAATATAGTGGATTCACTAGAATATATCACTCCACACATAACCTCAATGAACACCATTAATCACAAGAATAGGAGATATTAGTCAATAAACCACCTTAATTATTTTTTTTACATTTTCTTCAAAAGTGTTGTCATGGAAAATGTTCAACTTAACGGTGACTACAAACTTTTACACAGTAGGCAAGAACCTTCTTTAATAATCATTTAAAAGACAAATTAACTTGTACTTTAGTGCAAAACTAAAAAAAGGAAGCCTCAGACACCAAAAATGCAAGAAAAAGATGTGAAGGCGGAGGAATTTGTGCCAAACATATTTACCATTATCAGTATGTTCATAACTCGTTACTCAGAATTAAACAGCACCATCTCATTAACAGTGTTCATCCAATAAAAACACAAGGCACCACTGTACCACAGACCTATATCATGTATTGGTATAAAAATGATTCACGTGTGGGATTCAAGTATGTTTTTTCTTGCTCTAAAAAGTCTCCATGAGCGCATTCAAAAAATTGCCACTTCTTTAAAGATGGCAGACTTCAAATGATCAGTGGGTCAAAGGGGCTGAAAAGAAAGAGAAGCCAATAAGGAGTTAATTATTGTCATGAGTTCCATTCCATCCAACTTCTTAAGGGCTTTATTCAGTTCAGGGTCGCAGTGAGTCCCCCTACCCCTTCACTGAGTGCTGGGCATGGCATTACACTATTCTAGTTATAGCCAGGACAGAATGCCAATCTATCACTGACCACAAAACAAACACAGACACACACCAGAGCAATTTAGAGCATCCAGTTCACCTGACATTCATGTTGTTGGACTGTGGGAGGAGAACCCAGAGATACGAGGTCCGCTCTAATTTGCAAGATATGCCAGGAAGCCCACAGAATGCTCAAGAACCAGAGAAATACCAGGGTCTCACATAATACCATGACTATTTGAGTCTAACTGCTGTGCAGAGAATGCTTCACTATAACATCTGGAGAGTGGTGGTTCCACTGATGGATGAGGTAGTGAGAAGCTGACAAGCAGATGAGGTATGATCAATGTAAACCTACAAAGTGAATCTATATAGTTGTTTGATTCTTCATGTATATATACCATATTCCCATGTAACACCGAACATTAAACTAACATTCTGGTATCATTCTTGCATGGTTCTGTTAAATGACAACGTTCCTGGAATGTTCTTTGAAGGTTTTGACTAAAGGTTGAACAAACCTAGATATAACATTCTAACCTAACGTTAGCCTTACGATGAACAAATGTTCCCCGTTTGCCACCTGACCAGGTGAAGGCGCATGCGTATACTACACGTTTTTCGTTGCAATTGATTCTGAAGAGGGCAATATTGAACACAATTCATCTCTGATATTCAGTGTGTTTTCTTGTGCATCCATCAAGTAAAGGTAAGTAATTACAGAGAATCATATACAAGGCACATTGAGGGTTAGATATTTCAAAAATACAATTTTAGCCAATTTTAAAATTAGGCCTAAGTCTTACCGCTCCACAAGGTGTTAGCCAGCCATCCGCTTTCCCGCGGTAATGTCGGGAAAATATTTTTGCTTATTATATAACATTTAATAAACAACTTTGAATCTGTTTTGATTGTTTATAATTTGCACTAAATGTAGTGAATCCATATAATAATAATAATAACATTAAGGGAATGTTCAAAAACAGTTCTAGCCTAATGTTCACACCTAATGTACTGATAACCAAGCAAGAACTCCACACCATAACGTTCTGTAAACGTTAGAAAGTAATGTTACCATAACCTAAATGGAATATTTTCGCAATGTTCTTGCAACACTCTTTTGTTAGCTGGGTTGAGATCAAAGCCATTAATATATTTCTTGGAAAAATAAACTAAAAAGACCAGGATGTTAGTTCAGTAACCAAGATTTTCAATGTATGTGTACTCTTACTCTTATTTTCTACACCTGCATATGTGGGAGAACAGAACCAAGATGAGCACCCTACAATGCAGGACACACTAAAGTAAGTAAGCTTTCACTACAGCTGCAAAGTGATCCAGAGACACATACTCCATGGCTAAAACATAACAGCAAGAAGTCTGAAGGTTTGGTCATGAGGTGCGCTTTGATAAATATATCAAATATTCAATATATTAGTGCATTTCCATCCATTCATTATCTTACCTGCTTAATCTTGATCAGGGCCGTGGTTAGTCTCCTGCTCCAGATAACCAACCGCAGGGCAGGGCATTACAGACTATCATATCCCAGCCAAGGATACATTGATTAAAAAAAGGCTCAAAATATCACCGATTACCTTTTTAATGTGATTATGAGAAACGATGAACATTTTCAAGATGTTCTAATTGTTGTTGATGTGGGATGGTATTCAGGACACTATTTGCCTGTTAAATGTCTTGAGTAGACAGTTTTCTAATGATCAGATTTCTGAAGTGATTGTAAATCTGTTTTTCTGCAGTTTATTAGACTGTAAGCACAATACAGACGTAAGTGATAAACTGCCAGTCAGCGTACTGTCACGTGAACTAAATTTGACAGAATGAACAAGTCCATTGCTTAGCTCTAATACTAAGGCGACCTGGTGTAATTCACACTGCAGCCTGTGTGGTTTCAATAAAGCAGCTCCGGTCTTAGAATGTAGCCACAGACCAGCTCATAAACCTGCTCCGGACTATTTTAAAGGACAAGAGGGAAAGTAGAACATCTTTTAGTGTCATTGAAATGTATCTTCTCTCCAAGTCAAAATGACTTTGCTAAATCAAAGGCCCAGGCTTATTGCTGTTTTATGGTATTGTAAAAACCATTCTGGACCTCAAGAGTTTCTGCTCGGTTTGGCTCCGTGGATTCAGCCGGACATTTAGCTCAGTTGGGGAACTGTTTCTGTGGCTACTTTTAGGACGGAACAATCTGTATGTTCTGTAAGCTGGGGTGGCAGCTGACAACACTAAAATGTGCAGATTCTCAGAGGAAGCAAAGAAAAAGACAGCCAAAGCTAAAAGCTGCTAATTACTGAATGCCACACCTTAAGAACTTTATTATACTGGTGGCCACGGGACTGTTAAAGTTTTTTGAGCAATGCCATAGAACAACCATGTTTGTAAAACAGCTCTGTGAGTCTGAAGAATATGTTTAAATACAGTGTTACCTTGGGATACAAGCAGACACTCATACGTTTTTTTATTTTTTAAGATACGGGCATGACTCCGTCCATATTTTTGTTCGAGATCTGAGCGAAATTTCAAGATACGAGTGGCTGCTGCTAATTGGCGCATTGGTGCAAAGGTCCAGTATGGGCAGCACAACACCTACATCTCATTCTTTCTCACGTGTTATCCTCAGAATCGAGTACAATCTCGTGCGCTGTACTCCTTCTTGCATAATTTTTTGAAAAAAAAAAGTTGATAGTAAAAATGTTTTAAACTCTTAAACTTGTTTAATTTGAATAACATACATACAGTAATGATGTTAAATACTGTTAATATTATTTCATGCAGACCCGTGATCCGCGTATGCGCGTCCGGCCGTGAAGATGTGGAGACTTGCTGCTGCTGTTTCTGAGTGAAAACTGTTCTGTACTGAACTGCAAAGAACGAACCATGGCATCCCATTCTTCAGCCAGTTGCTGAATTTCTTGGCAGCAGTCGGATGCTGAAGTGAAATAGAATAAGAGAGACTTTACTGTACAGTGCGCAAAAGGTCCAGTGTGCAGAACAACACCTCATTCTTTCTGTAAAAATGTTTTAAACACTTAAACCTGTTTAATTTTAATAACATACTTACAGTAATTATGTTAAATACTGTTAATATTATTTAGCACGGACGAAAGACCCAACCTTTCACAGCCCATCATCTGCGTGCAAAGTGTTTTGTACTGAACTGCAAAAAACGAACCATGGCATCACATTCTTCAGAGAGTTGCTGAATTTCTTGGCAGCAGTCGGATGCTGAAGTGAAATGGGAGAAGAGATAATTTAATGTACATGTACTGTACTACACATCTACACAGTACCGCGCACATCGAATTCCTTGCTAATTTAAAATGCTACAGCGAGAATTCCCCAAAAATTATTTTACACTAATATTTATTGAAATCTGAAATTGAAATATTTTGTTATCCATTTGGTAAAGTAAATATGTGTGTTTCTTAATTCAAAACATGTCTTTTTGTCCATAATTTAGGATGGTTTGGGGATGTTTCACAGGGCTGGAACAGATCAAATCTATTTAAGTTATTTTAAATGGGAGAAATTTGTTTGATATACGAGTTGAGTGACTTACAAGCTCTGTTACAGGACAAATTAAACTCGTATCTCAAGGTACCACTGTACCTTTTAAAATGTAAAAAGTTCTTTATTACCAAAATTGTTCTTGAATGAAAAAAAAGTGGTTCTTCTATGGCATTGCTCAAAGAACTTTATTTTTATCAGTGCTGTGGCCACCAAAACAACATCAAACTGAATGCAATGATGTGGAGATGGCAAATGTCAATATTTTATTCGTAATAGAACATAGATGACAGATCAAAAGTTTAATCTGAGTAAATGTAACATTTTAAAGGAGAAATATGTTGATTCAAAATTTCACAGTGTCGACAAATCCCAAAAAAGTTTATGACAAGTAGCAATAAGTGGCTGGAAAAAGGAAATTGAGCATATAACGAACAGCTGGAAGACCAATTAACACTAATTAGGTCAATTGACAACATGATTGGGTATAAAAAGAGCTTCTCAGAGTGTCAGTGTCTCTCTGAAGCCAAGATGGTAAGCCTGCATCACTGATGGTATGGAGTTGCATGAGTGCTTGTGGCATGGGCAGCTTGCATGTCTGGAAAGGCACCATTAATGCAGAGAACTATGTTCAGGTTCTAGAACAAC
>BRDA01025219.1:15046-28519 GCA_036984385.1 Crenuchus spilurus
TACATTACTACACTTCTACCGTTAGAGGCCTGTATTAGACATGAATGGGAGAGCATTCCTATTTCTAAACTTGAGAAACTGGTCTCCTCTGTCCCCAGACGTCTTTTGAGTGTTGCAAGAAGGGGGGATGCCACACAGTGGTAAAAATGGCCTTGTCCCAACTTTTTGGGGATTTGTTGAAGCCATGAAATTTTGAAACAACATTTTCCCCTTAAAATGACACATTCTCTCAGTTTAAACTTTTGATCTGTGATTTGTGTTCTATTCTGAATAAAATATTGACATTTGCCATCTTCACATCATTACATTCAGTTTTTATTCACAATTTGTTTAGTGTCCCAACTTTTTTGGAATCCGGTTTGTAAAATTGAAGCACTTTTCTAGCACTTTCAAGGCCCATTTTCAAGTTTTTCCAGCACCTTTCAGCTGTGGTAAATTAATGATAACGGTGATATCTCAAAACTGCGATTCAGCGATAATCAATATATCGCAAAACTATTCTCCACACTTCACAGTGACTATGCTACTGAGAAAAAAAATACTTCTAAGTAAGTAAATAGCATGAATTATGGATTTATTGGTGTCAGTTTTACACAATTTAAATACCAATGTTCTTCACCACATGTTTATCTTATTCATTTGATTGAGCAGTTACTGTAGTCTGTCAAATTTAGTGGTGAGTTGAGAGCATTTATACATACATATACTCAAAATTATTCTTTTGTTTTTTGTCACACAGCAAGAGATGGTATTATGTTTATGTCTGAGGGAAAAATCCCCCCGTGTAGGACTTAGATTTTGAAATCTTTTCATCAGATTTTGATGCTTCTTTCCTAAATATAATCAAAAACAGGAGGAAAGTGTTATTTACAATGTTTATTCTCAATACATTTATCATTAAGATTAAGGTGTTAGACTTGGAGTGTAGTAAAACATGATAACAAGTACAAACGCTATGCCCCTATCACTAGCATTGTTGGCCTGTTGGGAGCACTGACTAAAAGCCCTGTATTTCGTAATGCTGAGAGTGAACAGAGGTGGGCTACTTAAGTTCGTACTTGTTATCATGTTTCACTACACCCAAAGCCCATTTCACACCAGTGTAACTGGCATGCAAAACTACCCTTAGCAAAAACAAGTATACATCGAGTACGTTAAGTATACTTAAGTATAATAAAAGTTTTTTATTTATAATATAAATTTTATAAGTTTACTCTAATTATAGAGCATCCTTCCAGTTTACTTTTTATGTACTTGAACTTAGTGTTCCAATTTAGTCCCAAGTAAGTATACTTGTAGTGTACTTCCTAAATAAAAGTACACTTAGGGGAAATACTTTTATTATACTTAAATATACTTAACAACATTTACTCGGCATATACTTGTTTTTGCTAAGGGTAGCGTTACCACATTTTATCACACACCATGCTTCGTAAAAATAAGCCTGCAAAACCGCCAGCTGGCGGTGTGCATCCATACACTAGCAGGCTAGCTAACGCAGCCTCCCATCATGTTATTGCTGTTATCACCGGCTCACTGTCTGCGAGGGAACACAGCACAGACTGGAAGCTAGCATGTCTCAAACAAACTACCAGAATCAGTTGGGAGATGGCTCCCCTTCAAAGAGCCGCTTTTATTTATTTAACTCACTCTTCTTTTCTTTATAATGCTATAGAATAATAAAGTTATGAACATTTTAATTTAGCCATATTTAAAAAAAAACACAAAAGTGATAAAACTATGTTGCATCTGGGGGCAAAAAGAGCCGGTTCCTCGTGAGCCAACTGCTCTTGGATTACGAGAAAGAACCAGAATTTGTTGTCACACACGTGGAGGCGCGAGCAAAGCCTTTTTTTTATTTTACGCTCTGCAATTTTTTCTTTAAGCGAACTTAAGTCAGATAGTTATTTAAATTAAATTAAATGCAGTTACAATTTCAAGTATTTTCAAGCACTTTCTCCTAAATTCCAGCACTTTCCAGGCCTGGAAAACAGAACGTTAACAATGAAAGCATTTTCCAGGATTTCAAGCACCCGTACAAACCATGTAAAGTGATTTTCTCCCCCATGCGTTTGGTAGCCAGTTGACTTTGGTAGCCATTTGTTGACATTCCTTATGACTTGTAATGCCTCTAACTCTAGGAGGGTGCAGACTAACACAGGCCTCCTCCGATGTATGTGAAGTCAAGCGCCGCCTCTTTTCCAACTGCTACCAATACATCTCCATCGGACAGCCAATGTACTGCCTATGGCAAGCAGCATTACTTGGGATTTGAACTCGCAATCCTCAGATCATAGTGACAGCACCTTAATCTGCTGAGCCACTCGGGGCCCAGTGATTTCATTTTTGACTAAAATTAATGTTGACCATTTAAATTTTTGCTATGCGATTCTCATGTATTTCTATATCAATAAATTAAACTCACAAATCAGATTATATTGTGAATTAGCCATACTAATAACTATATAGGTGAGCACAGTTTGAGACACAGTAAGAACATCAAAAACATTTTTTCAAGTTTCAACAAAACTCTAAGGAAGATATGCTGCTACGATCAGAAATGTAACATTGCTATTGTAACAAGAACATTTTAAAAGCTGTCAATTTAATATACATTAATGTAAGGACATTTTTAAGCAATTTTGTCTACTGGTCTGTTCATCATATAATGTCCACAAGACATAAGGAGCACTTTCAAATGAAATTACTAGTTATAAATATGACATCAACACATTTTGTTTGAGTTATTTGAATTACTTTGCTTTACTTTCTCTCAATCTCCATCTAAGTCTAAACCTGCCAAGGGCAAATCTTTTGTGAAGATGTTTCTACATGGAATGCTTCTATTAACTATATAAATGAGTCCAGCTGTCTAGCTATAGCTCTACCAGAGCATGTAAAATATACATTTAAGACTTCACTTTAAAATCAATAAGGCGTCCATACAGAGCAGCCCTGTTATGAGGAAACTACAGTATTTTATTTAAAAATTCAATGATACTTGCAAAGAATTAATCAGTATTATGTAAACAGCTGCAAATTCTGATGCATTGCCTCTCTCTCTCTCTCTCTCTCTCTCTCTGTGTCATATTGACATATTGGGTTAATAAGTGCTTTTCCCTGCACGAGCAAGCTGATTAAATTTTAATCCTGAGGTAGAGGTCAGTGTAAACTAGAAAACAACTTTATGTGCACACAAACACACACAAACAGAAGCCTTTAGCTCATCTTATTAATTCTTATCCTCAGACAGTAGATGTTACATTACTGTACAGCTGCATGCACAAAACATACACAACAAACA
This sequence comes from Crenuchus spilurus, assembly GCA_036984385.1. NCBI lineage: Eukaryota > Metazoa > Chordata > Actinopteri > Characiformes > Crenuchidae > Crenuchus > Crenuchus spilurus. The sequence goes on from BRDA01025219.1 coordinate 18,351, forward strand.
TACAAATGCACCATGGAGCCATCACATAATGTCAATGTTAAGTACATTAAAGAACAGCAACAATCATTTGTCTCATATAAATAAAACTATGTAGCTCTGAAAGGACAACGTTTACAAAAGGAACAATGTCATAGCAATGATGTGTCTTACTGGCATTATCACTTTTGACCTTTTCATCATAGAAATATTCATTAGACAGTTGTAACTTTGACAGTATGAGTGTCAATATACATGTACAGAATATTATGGCCGCCTTAACCATAATGCCTTGAAGTTCCAGGTGTAAAAGTATTCACTCAATGAAGATCCCTGACACTTGATGCTCATTAACTGTGAGGTTAACTGGCCCACTGTGGTGCGTTGATTGCTCTGCACCACTTGTCAGAGTCATCATTCTCTTCTGGCATCAGAGGCCTGTGGGGCACCACTGTTATGCCATTGGGAGGCACTCAATGTACGAGAAGTCCATTCTTAGTACACCAATACTACAGTTGCTCTAGAACATTCCTCAAATTTAGCGGTTTCCAAGGTGCTAACACCCTTTTTCTGGTACCATTTTATCATGCACTTATGTCAGTCAAATCACATTCTCTGCCCAGGACTATTGTTTTTGCACTGTGCTACAACTGACTGGTGTGCTCGCTTATTTATAAGGCAGCAAACCGTGTCACATGGCATCTGTGACACCTCAAGTTCAGTCCAAACCAGGCCTGATCATAATATTCTAATAAGACTGTATATGTTAATTATTGAATAGCTTATTATACTAGGCCTATTATTAGTGTAAACATAAGTTAACATGTACATTGGCAAATAATTGCAAATATGGTAGGCCAGCAGACCTTTAAAGAAATGGTATTTATTAGAAAACCTAGTTATCAAACAACATCAGAACTTGTTACCTAAATAACCCATTTTTTCTGTCAAAGTACATCTCCAAAACTTCTTAAAAACTTCCATTTTTTGCTTGGTGCTTGTGGACAGCTCATTAAAAGGCTTTGCCCAGTGAATTTGGGTGGAATCACTGCCTTTGCCTATGTAGGTCTGACTCTGCTGGTTATTAATGGTTTTACTCTAAGGGTCTTAGCCCTGATGGTTTCAATCAATCTACAGCACTTAATGAGAGACATTTTTGAGTCTCTTGCTCTGGAGTCTGCATCTAAAATTGCAGCTGCCTGTAGGTTTCCAGTAAGGCTTGATACACATAGCGAAAGTCAAAAACTTTCCGAATTCCTTAAGCAATGTGAGCTCCGTGGTCCACTTTGGTGAAATTTCACTCAGTGGAATCTCTCTCCCTGGCACCATGCATGTTTACCAATCCCCAGCTGGGTTTTTCTGAGTACCGAGATGGTGAAGAGGTGCATGCAAAGTATTATATGGCTTCAAGAATAAAAACTGACCATGTATTTTAAATAACAAATAGTAAGTGGACCTTAGTAAAATATAAGAAAAACATAGGATGTGGGCATGTTACCTGAATACTTTGTTGCTGTTTAAATATAAGCATTAATGGCTGTTGCAACTACATCTATCCATGAATCAACCAGTAGTGTGGTTTAATGCACACCTCTTATGAAGCTGTTGAGTGAGATGTCGCGTCATGAGAAAGCCTTAAAACTGTTTTAAACTGTTCCTTCTTGGTTAAAATACTACCTACATATACAGTTGTGTATCTGTGAATTAGTGAACTGTTTGTTTTTAGAGATTATGATTTGATTAAAAAATAGATACACTGTGATAACATTTATGTACAGCAGACATCTTCACTTGATTTGGAATGACTGTATAACCTATAAAGTTTCCATTCTCACCATATGACAAAATTTTCCTCTAGTTATTCATTTCTCCATTCAGCCATCTGCTTTCACTGACAGTTCATAATGGGCTGTGTGTCTGAGGGCTTTCTGGAATGGTTTTGTAATTAGTGATAAAATAGGCTCCATTATAAGGGTTGTACAAAAGTCTTTTAAAAAGTGCTCTGAAATATGTTTTTATATCTTTACTGTCACATCAAAACTTCATAACTTTGATTTATTTTTATTATTTTAACACAATTTGTACATTTTTCTCCTGGTCCCATAATTTTTTTAATGACATTTCTAAATTTGCTTTAAATAATCTGTTATCATAATGAATTTTATTACAAAATCAACAATGAGTTAATAATATATACAAAATTATGCACAGATTAACAAAATGATGGGCTTCTTTACTTCTCCGTATTTAACTTTCAGACTATTCAAAAAAAAAAAAAAAAAAAAAAAAAAAAAAAAAAAAAAAAAAAAAAAAAAAAACTTTTTAAATTGCTGACAGTATGAACCCAAGATGTTTTGTCTAACAACTTTATTTAATTTGTTATTATACATCCATTTCTGTATTTCAGGCCTGTATCACATACAAAAAAAGTTGATACATGTTTACCACTCTTGCCATTCCTTCTCACAACAGTTACAATACAAAAGTAATGACATATTTTTGGTGTTATTTTGTTTCTTTCTTCCTGCAAAGACATTTAAAGGTGTGTAACATTATGGGGTTGTTGTGGGGGTCAGGACAGCAGGAAGGCCAGTCAAGTACCCATACCTTCTTTAACATCCATGCCTTTATAATGTGTGCAGCATGTGGTTTTTCATTGTCTTGTTGACAACTGAAGGCAGCATTTGTTGCTCTAAAATCTCTGTGTACTTTTCTGCATTTATGTAAATGACTTTTGCCAATAGCACGGACACAACCCCATATCATGTCAGACCCTGGCTTTTGGAGCTGTTGTTGATAACAGTCTCTTCATGTGGCTAACATTTTAGAATACTGATTTGTCTGTTGACAATACATGTTTCCACTCTGTGATGGTCCATCCATGATGCCTCCAAGTCCAGAGAAGTTGACACAGCTTCTGGACATGAGTTTAAAATGTAATTCTGTATCATAGTGGTAAAAAAAGGCCAAAGTAATCCGTAGTACGGTGTACATTTTAGGACATCCTCAGACCTCGGCGTCAGGTCTTGTGCAATGGAAAAAACGACCTCAGTCCTCCTACTAAATTACTTCAGGCCTCAGAACAAACTCCCTCGTACTGAACGCCGTCAGACCAAACTCCCTCCTACTAAACGACGTCAGACCAAACGGCCTCAGAACAAACTCCCTCCTACAAAACGACGTCAGATCAAACGGCCTCAGAACAAACTCCCTCCTACTAAACGGCGTCAGATCAAACGGCCTCAGAACAAACGCTGTCAGGTATCCAGCCACTGCACCGGACTCCACCCCTCCCCTCGTGGTTTTCGTCACGTGACGCTACAGACTCATTTGTTCTAAATCTGCAGTGAGGTAATATGTACTTTCATTTACCCTTTAAACTTCTCAAACGTTCGCTGTATTGGCTTTTATATAAAAACACACAGTGCTGTACATAGACATGCACTTAGTTATATTATTTCTGTTTTATGGGATCACTTGCTTAATCAAAATACTAAATAGCTAACCATCTAAGCTGATTAGCTAGCTAACTATGTAGTTAGCTAAAACAGCCATTTTTGCCTTAATGTCCATACAACGAACGTTTGAGAAGTTTAAAGGGTAAATTAAAGTACACATTACTCACCTCACTTCACTGCAGATTTAGAACAAACGAGAGTTTGTAGCGTCACGTGACGAAAACTACGAGGGGAGGGGTGGAGTCCGGTGCAGTGGCTGGATACCTGACAGCGTTTGTTCTGAGGCCGTTTAGTATGAGGGAGTTTGGTCTGAGGCTGTTTGATCTGACGTCGTTTTGTAGGAGGGAGTTTGGTATGAGGCCGTTTGATCTGACGTCGTTTTATAGGAGGGAGTCTGTTCTGAGAGCTGAGAGATGACGATGGTTTGCCTGAGACCTGAAATAGTTTAGTAGGAGGACTGAGGTCGTTCTTTCCATTGCACAAGACCTGACGCCGAGGTCTGAGGATGTCCTAAAATGTACACCGTACCATGCCTTTATGATTATATCAGCTATTGATGAATGACTGTTCTTGAGGCAGAACTACTGTCCGAGGGATCCAAGCTCACTTGTGTTCAGCTTAGGCTTGCCTTCTTGCCCTTAACGCACTGAAATTTGCACAGATTCCTTAAATTGTTTAATAATAATATGCACTGTAGAGGGAGGAATATGCAAATGCCTTGCAAACTTTCTTTGAGGAACACTGTTTTAAAACATTTCTATAATTTTCTCATGTATTAGTTGACAAAGTGGCCATCTTTGCTCCTCAAAGGCTCAGACATTTGTGGATAATAAATTTGCACCAGTTCACAATTACAAACATCTGTTGACATCACCTACTTGAAATATCTTTATTTCTTTACCTTATTACTTGCCCTAAACTGCACCTGTCCCAACTTTTTTAGGAATTTGTTGCAGACCTGATGGATGCAGAAATAAGTGCATACCAACAAATAACATGAAGCTGACCAAAAAAAACATGAAATATCTTTGGGTAATATTGTCTGCAATTAAATAGAAGTCAAAGTAAAAAAAAAAAACTACAAAAAAAACTACATTGTTTTGCTTTTTTGCATTTTCCATACCGTCCCATTTTCCATGCCCAGTAAACAGCCAGATAATGTTCAGAAGTTGTGCCACTTCTACGTAATTTTAGAAGAGAGCCATCAAAGTGCAAAATTCAAGCAATACAAACTTGTATATGCATTAATATGGTGGGATTCTACATTTGGCCAAAATAAAATTGTATTTCAATAATATGGTTAAATATCCTTCCAATGTAGCTAAAATAAAGTTTGTTTTATTGTTTTGTAGTTTTTTCAGTCAGTGCCAGTGTGTGTAAAAATAATTCTGAATCATAAGAAAATAATTTATTGAGGCACTGATGCATGATAAAGGCCAAGAGTGTTATTTGAGATATGTAACATTATATTTTATACTCAATACACATGAAGTGACAATTGATCAGTTTGGTTTACAGCTCATGAAAATCAGAAATTCACAATCTCAAATTATTGGAATATTAGAGTTGTTATTCATACATTAAAACAAAAATGCTTGAAATATCACTTTATGTGTAATGGATACAACATATGACAGTTTATCTTTTTTAATTATAACCAAATTAATATATTCTTTTGGAGATGCACTAGTATTTATTAGTCCAGAGTAGTCCACAAAAAAAAAATCAATGTAAGGATTGGAACCAAAAGAGCTTGACATCACTCTCTCAGATTTGACTCCTGGGATCACATATTTAATTGACCTCTGAACTTCGACAGGGAGAATTAGACCACTAACACTTTTAACAAGATTATCAGCCATAAATGTGTGTGTTCTTGTTGAATGAGGATTAGAAAAAAGTAAGATCAGAGAGCCAACGCAGACACATGAACAATGTTTACTCTAGCAGAAGTTAGTTTTTCAGTGAGTTTAAGAGAGGTTATATGTTTTAAACTGATCTATAAATAAAACTGCAAATCATCTCAATTCCCAGATCTTTTGTTAGCGTATGTTATCATACTTCACATGTTCTTAGCAAAGATGAAATCACACGTGCAAATCTCAAGTCTTAAGCTTCAAGTCTCCAGCACATCCCCAGTGACTGTGGTAAGAATCAAGCAAATAAAGTCCCTGATATAAATCAAGCAAGACAAGTCAAGCAAGGCACAAGTCAAGTAATATACAATTCTGTTCATCTAGCACAGCTTCCGCATTAAAAAAAAATAAAAAAATAAAAAAATAAAAATATTTGCATTCTCAATAAAATTTATAACTGATTCAAAGCCATATTGTTGCTCTCTTCTTACTACCATCATCATAACATAATCCATTAATCAAATATTACTGGAACAGTCTTTTCTATGACAGTTTCCCTGTTGGCTTCTGCTAGTCTGTAGTGTCCTGGCAGGCCAAGTGTGAGCACATTGCAAAAGAAATATCTCATTCAAAATAAAATGCAACACAAAGCCAAGTGTCAAGTCTAAGTCACACACTATGACATCTATAACATCCTAAACACAATGGAGTAGATTCAGTACAGCACAACACAGTCAAAAATGCTAAGCTGGGTTAATAGGAGTGCATATTTTATAGATTTTAGTGCTAGATTAAATAAAACATGTTAAACCATTTAGAAGCATGTATATTATAAGTTTATTGGTGGCTTTTGGAGCAAATATGTGCATAATAAGTGCACTCTGAGTAGAACTGGGTGATATGGCCAAACATGTTATCACGATAAATTTTTCTATATTGATCAATCTCGATAATTATCACAATTATTAAAATTATTAAATTTTCTAACACTGTCATAGTTTTAAACAACATCTTTGTACAAACATCAGACTAAATATATGAAATGTTACTATTTAAAATATTAAATTTTTTATTGCCAGAACATAATATTGTAGCGTCCGACTGAACGCGTTGAAAGGATGGACGAGAAAAACATTTACAGTCGTCGCTTTATTGTTGAAACTTACAGTGATTGCTGTCGGCCGCACCCACTCCAAAATAACAACAGGCTAGAGAGCCAAGCTAACAGGCTAATGCTAGCACTTGGGCTGATGCACACACACACACAGTGAGCCCCCCCCCTCCTTCTCTTTCTCAAACAAACAGACAAGCACACAGCGACTCTTGCCCGGCCCCACTACGCTCTCCCCCAAATCACATGCTTGTCTTAAACACAACAGTGCATTTTGGCGCCACTGGTGAGGAGTAGCTAACAAGCAACAGTATTACATGTCAGAATTCACTGTCAAGCTGCTTAGACATGAAATGGAAAAAACATTAATGTTTATCAAATTCTATTGTCCCGGTGAAAAAAATCAATACTGTTTTATTGCCCAGCACTTACTCTGAGCCCTTTAAACAATATAGAACCTTTCCCAACATTTATTTATTTCTGCCCAATGTGTTTTTGATAGCCGATCAAAACACCCATTTGTTAAAACTCTTTCTATCACATATAATCTCTCTGACTCAAGGAGGGTGCAGACTAACACAGGCCTCCTCCGATGCATGGAGTCAAGCTCCGCCTCTTTTCCAACTGCTCCTGATAGATTACCACCAGGCAGCCAACGCGCTCAGCGGGAAGCACAGGATCATCAGTTCTCATGGATCACCTGGCAGACACCTGAACCAGCTGACATTACTAAGTAGTGCTGGGGACAGAGTGCCATCTTACCTGCCCAGAGAGAGCACGGTCAAATTTTACTATCTTGGGCCCGGCTGCCGATGGAAAGCAGCGTGACGTGAGATTTGAACTTGCAATCCAAACACCATAGTGACAGCGCCTTAGTCCACTGAGCCACTCGGGGCTTCCCCAACAATTTGATTTTTATCAACAAAACAGACAAAAATTCCCAGCCAGCAGATGGACATCTCCATAGTCCTCAGACAGACCCATTTTACTTACCCAGAAAAGTGACATTATCTGTGATGGAAAATTCTTCTCAAGAAGTTAGCAGCTAAGATGTAGCATCGCTTTTCAGCAAGGCATAGTCCAAGACCCAAGAAAACAGTCCCCAACATCCTCCCTGCTCCCCCTGGCCAAATATTGAACCTTCCGTGGTTACATAAATCCACAGGAAAAAGCTCATTTCAAGTCTGACTTGATTATTACGGATGTGAATTTGGTAGGGCCCTAACAAGAAAGTTTCCAGGCATATATGTACACCATTCATGGAAAATGCCTCTTTGTAGAAAGCTGTCTATGAAGAACCAAAAGTATGTCCTGCTATGTTCTGAATTAAAAAAAAAAAATCAGGCAGCATAAGAAGAATCTCTACAGAAACTAGCAAGGGATTTGGCTTGGATGAGTTTCTTCTGGCAGGACAGCAGAAACAAAGAATGTCCCGAAGGTAATGGGTTTGGTGTCTATCACCACACTCATGCACATCTACACCCGCAGATTTGGTCATGGCCTGTGACCCGAGTCAGCCGCGAGATGAAACCTCGCGTTTGTGGTGAGCGTGTCAGATATAATTCGAAAGCATGGCCATAGAGAAAACAGCCTCTCGAATAATTAAAACCAATTCATGTCAATTAGTTCCACATGGAATGCAAATTAAAAGCGCATAATTAATCAGAGCTCTCAGTTGGGAGGGGGAGTAATTAGTGGGGTTTAAATTCTGTCACTCTAATTGCATTTTTCTAATTGAAAATGCATACAATTGTCACACTTTTTTTAATCACACAGGTATGGCTGAGATGTGCATATAGAATGTGGTCATGCGTGTGGGTGTGTGTGTGTCGAGCCGTTCATTAGGATTAGTGAATCTAACGAGTTCAAATGGTATGATCCTTCAGTAAATTAAGGTCGAAGTCATCCTTAATTGAAAGAAAGCATCCAATTCTTTTCTTCAAATCCTCTTTAATGCCTCAATCTAACACAAACATAGGGAAGAGTTAACTAAAGCAAGGTAAAAATTTATGCTTTTATAGAGTTAAACAAATCCAAGTAGAAAATGAGTCATTTCAATTAAACAATTACAATTATTCAACCTCATTGCAAATTAGGTTTATTAGATAAATTTACCTGCAGCATTTTACAATAAACTAGTCAAATAAGAACAATTCAAACAGCTCAACAAAACTAATATAACAAGTGCTTTCCCAATTTTGTTTTATGTTTCTTAAAAGTTTTAAAAACTTTTATTCAACAAATGTATTCAACTACTTCATAACAAGCATCTATAATACTTAGTTGAGTGCCCCTTCACTGTTATGACCTGCTGAAAATGTGATGCATAGACATACACCAGCTTCGGGCATCATTCCTGAGGAATCTGAGGTGTCCAGTTCACTAATATTCTTGGGTTTGCATGCTGAAACTTGGGTTTGCCTTCTTCAAATACCACAAAAGGTTTTCTATAGGGGTTCAAATCAGGTGACAGTGATGGCCACTCCCAGAATCTTCCCGGACCTCTTCTAAAAGTCATGCTGGACTTTGAGGTTTGCTTGGGATCACTGACCAATTGAAAGGTCCAATGATGACCAAGCTTTAGCTTCCTCACAGAAGTTGTGATGTTTTCTCCTATGATTTATTGATATTTTACTGAATCCAGCTTGCCCTTCACATGCCGAGGGTTTGAAAGCAGTAAGGTTTATGCCCAAGCCCCAGAGTATCACTGAGCCATGCCATGATTCAGTGTAGGCAGGAGGTTCTTTTCAGCATATGCTTTATTGTTCCTGCTCCAAAAATTATGTTAGGTATTAGGTATTACTAAATAAATAGTATTTGTGTGGCTGTAATATAGCAGTTTTGAAGCATGTATATAGCCAATAGTGAGAAATAGCCCAGGCTTAGTTGTAAAGCAGTCTTAAAAGTAACCTGCCCCAAAGAACCAATGCAAACCCACATCTGCCTGTTTAAATAACATTTTTTTTATCCACAGATTTATCAGAAACATACTTAGACACCATGGAAATAAAATATATTTCATTTTATTGTGTTGATATTTGTTGGTCAATAAATTTGACATTGATCAAATAAATTCTGATGCAGATATTTGCATTAGATATTTAGGTTGGAAAGCAGATTTAGTTAAAGAAACAAAATTATTCTGAACAAAATGTTTGTATATATTTATTACACATTTTAGAACTACGGTTTCAGTTGTATCATTTGTACTCATTTCAGTTACAGCTGAATTTCATAAATTGACAGCATTGGCCACAAAGTTCACATTTTTATTTGTAGTGGTGTGCTGTCTCCACATTCAAGTACAATCACATAAGGAAACATGAATGTGTATTCAGACCCTATATATAAATAGCCGACTAAATGGGTGAATGAAATACTGTATATCAATGTCCTTTGATGCCTATTGTGTATTCTAGAATACAAAACGTTAGCAGGGATCTTGCAGGTTTCAGTGAGTTAAATTTAAGACTTTATTAAGAAAACATTTTATTTTTATTAATTCAGCTATAGAAACAGATTAATTTCATTAGAACAAATAATCAAAATTGTCATCCATCCTTAAGCTGCAAAAACAGAAAAAAAAACCCATCCAAGAAATTGCTACAATATTAGGAGTGGCAAAATCTGTATTTTGGTACATTCTGAGAAAGAAAGAAAGCATTTACATTATATTACATTGCATTTAGCGGACGCTTTTATCCAAAGCGACTTACAATAGTGGGAAAGTACAGATGTGAAAAAAATAATACTAGAGTTGTACTAGTA
>BRDA01025222.1:0-16694 GCA_036984385.1 Crenuchus spilurus
CACACAAACATAGTCTTTGTCCCACATCCGGTGAATTGGAATCTGGTCACCCTAGAAGGTAAAGGAAGAGAAGAATAACCAAATCTAAGATGAAAGGATGCAATCACACAGCAGGATTTTTTTTATTTTTAGAAAAACACCAAACACATGATCTCTACGTGCCTAACTAGGTGACCAATCCCAGTCCTGGAGATCTACCACACTCCAGTCTTAATCTAACACATCTGATCCAGGTAACGAAGGCTTTCAAGGTCATCTGAATGCCAGTGTCAGGTGTATAGAATTCGAACTCTTCCAGGGTGGTAGATCTCCAGGACCAGGACTTGGCTTATAATGATAACAATGATGAAATAAACCTTGATTTTGCTTATTTTCTTTCCTGCAATAAACCTAAACCTAAGTTTAGTCCACAGCTTGTTCCTACTAAGTCCCATAAGATGACAGATGCCGTTGGTTCCTTCTCAGTGAAAAATGAAATATGCAAAACGGCAGCTTTCAAACTCGTATTTAATTGTATCGCGTCATGGGTCCGGGGCTAGGGCATTGTTGCTTGAAGTATAAATTGGGTAATTCAATTAAAGTGCCTCGCAAAGACACATGATAACGGATGGAGGACGATCCTAACCCAGGCTTGAACCTCATGTCTCCTCTGTATCACTCGGCCTGCCTGACAAATGGCTGCCAGTTAATAATTGAAACACATGGCTGCCGGCATAGGTCAATAACGTCCTCCCTCCTTCAGCATTGGCGAATTAACCAGCTCACCCCTTTATTCCAGCCTGCCTTATTTCCTCGCTGACAGAGTTAGTGTGCAGCTGCTGATTAGCCATGAAAGCCAGTCTTATCATCTAAAAATAAACAGTTTTAGTTAATGACAACTTTGTGTTTGTGTTGTTATAGGTAATGTAGTCCAGAGCAAAGAGCCAGGCTGGCTGTTTGTTTGCCACGTCCATCAAAGACGGAGACAACTTGACAGTCTGACAACAGCCGAGAATCACCCTAGAATAAAGCAGGACCAAGGCTTGAAGGTCACTTTACATAGGACTCTCAGTGATTTTCTATGAGCAAGACTGGCGATTTTCAACATTTGAACATTTCATTTCTAAACATTGAACTAAAAATGAAACGATTAAATATTAAATATCTACGACTTTGGCTGGGAAATTGTACAAATGCATCAGTAATGAGGAACTATTTAAACATCCTTCACTGCTCATCAGAGCATTAGTGAAGAATAAACAGATTAATTCTGCCGAACAGTCTGATAACAAGAAATAAGAATACTTAATATTTTGTACACATACAAATTAAAGCCCCAATTTCCATAGTGTTGGTTTTTGCAAATACTGAGTAAATTGGGGCCAAAGTGCAAGGCTTAAATATACATCTTGTCCATAGTTGTCAAGACCAAATTATTTAGACAATAAATGAAGACCAACTACCTATAACTGACTTTACAAATATCTTTTAAAAGGACATCCAACGTGGCAACATGTCTGCAACACAAAATCCCAGAATTATCACAGCAATGTCACAATAATATTCAAGCATTCCTGAATAAAGACAATAGGTATAGACTGGGTTTCTGCTAATTCAACAAATAAAAGACTATTTAAAACTTTAATTGACTTAGGAATGCAATTTAAAATCTATTTTAGTCCAAGAGCTACTTGTTTGCTGTTGGATTGTTGCGTTAGCTTTATATTTTCTGACTTCTCATGCAACTCTAATACCTTCAGAGTTCCTAACTCAAGCATTTTCTTGCACAGGTGCAGCAGGATTCAAATATGTAAAGCTCTAAAAGCACTGTTGTCAAGCTAAAACTTATTGATCTTACTTGTATCCACATTAGATGAAAGTAACATGAAACAGTAACATTTTAATTTATTATTTCAGTAGCTTAAAGTATTTCATTGATACATACATACACATTATACTTATATAGCGCCTTTCTAGACACCCAAGGACGCTTTACAATTGACACACTTCATATACACACACTCCGGTGAGAAGCAGCAGCCAGTCGTGCACAGCGAACTCTCAACTGGAAGCGACCGTCCACCTGGAGGACTGCATCGAACACTAGGGGGATCACCCAGGACAGAGTCCCAACCATATCTGGGCAAACATACATACATACATTCATTCATTCATACACACCAGGGTAATTTTAGAGTATCCAATCAACCTGATCTCCATGTTTTTAGACTGTGGGAGGAAACCGGAGTCCCCTGAGGAAACCCACGCAGACACGGGGAGAACATGGAAACTCCGCTCAGATGTGGATTCGAACCCAAGACCTCAGTGCTGAGAGGCGAACGTGCTAACCATTAAGCCACCGTGCCGCCAAATACAGAGGTACCCTGACTGCCAGGTACCAGGATGAGATCCTCAGACCCATTGTGAGACTTTATGCTGGTGCAGTGGGCCCTGGGTTCCTCCTAATGCAGGACAATGCTAGGCCTCATGTGGCTAAAGTGTGTCAGCAGTTCCTGCATGATGAAGGCATTGATGCTATGGACTGGCCTGCCCGTTCCCCAGACCTGAATCCACCATCCAACTAACCAACACCACGCTGCACCACAGACCGTCCAGGAGTTGACTGACGCTTTAATCCAGGTCTGGGAGGAGATTCCTCAGGAGAACATCCGCCGCCTCATCAGGAGTATGCCCAGGCGTTGTAGGGAGGTCATACAGGCATGTAAGCCTTATTTTAACTTGCCTTGAGGAATTTCCACTGAAATCCGATCAGCCTGTCATTTGATTTTCCACTTTGATTTTGAGTATGATTCTAAATCCAGACCTCCATTGGAAAATAATTTTGATTTACATTGATCATTTTTATGTTATTTTGTTCTCAACGCATTGCACTACGTAATAAATAAAGATTTTCAACTGAAATATTTTATGCATTGAGATCTAGGACGTGTTATTTTAGTGTTACCTTTATTTTTTGAGCAGTGTATATTTGTAAACTTTCTAAAATTAATAAAATGTCCATTAAAAACTAAGAAACATGTAATCAATGTTTTTAGCCATTTAGTTCCAATCATTCCCATTCAAACAGGACTTACTCACAGCGCCCTCTAGTGTTTACCTTCACTTTTAGATATAATCTGTTGAACAGGGAGTATCTCGCATTTGTTACAAATTTTAGTTTCTTTTTCTTCCACAAAATGTTCTCCGAGGTAGTGTATGGAAAGGAAAATCTTAAATCCACACCAAGCAGATTAAAAAATGGCTCTTCTAAAGCTTTAATATTGTTTGGTTTGTGATTTCTGGAGGGTTTTGGTGGTTCAAAGACTAAATACGTTGAGTAGTAGCATCCAAAACTCTATATTTAACATCTGCCTAGAAAAACAGTCGGTAATTCAGTCTGTAATGTTCTCAGAGGCATGGCGAATCAAGATGTTAATAAAATCACAGAGGAGCTCCTGTAAAAGATGAAATCACCTCAGGACCCCCTGTCATTTGAATCCAACCCGAATGGGCCTTATGAAGCAAAACTAATACTGACAAGTCATAGAAATGCTTAATAAAGGCAGCAAAATGATGCAAAAATGCATTTGAATTAACCAGCAGCAGCTTGTATAGAATCTTTAGCCTGGAGTTTAGATTCAACTTCTTTCCACTTTCAAATGCTACGCTACCAAGCTGCCATATGTTGTTGCAGCTTAACAGCTTAACAAAACTAGAAAAGTTTGGCGAGGACAACAAATCTGCCAAGTTATGACATGCTCAACCATCTCAACATCTTGCTGTCACACACAAGCAGAGAAAAGAGGTGAAAAAAGATATTATATCCACAAATTAGTTATACATGGATACTTAATCGAATCTTTTGTACGGACTTGTGTAGCAGGGGGTGATCGTTGTGTTGCTCCTGGTGAACATACTGTAATCCGCTGTGCACAAAAGGTGGCAGCTCCATTGTCTGACTGACTGACAGATTTGTTTACAGGCGTGCACTAGCCCAACAGATTAAAACACTATTGCGGGGAAGATAAACGTGCACGCGGGCGTCTGACTGTCACAAACCTCCTCAACCCTCCTTTTAATTCAAGAAGAGGGAGTCAAATGGAACAATGCCTTTTAATCCATTCCACCCCTCCACAAGGCCTATTTGACATTGTTCTAGTGCAGCCCACACAATCTCCACATTTCAAAGTGAGTTTTGCGAGAAGCGGAGGATCAGAGCGAGGGGAAGGTTTCGCCATTCAACTGAACTCATGCAAATGATTGCTCCAGTGAAGAGTTGGTGTCAGGGTGGCTTTTAGTGAACCTTCATCAAAAGGAGGATTTGTTTCTTGCTCTGTCTTCTGCTGGCTTCAAGCCCATGGAGCTCCCCGCACTCAACTGTGAAGAAATGTTTGCGCTGGAAGACGTCTGTTTGATTTCAGCTCTGGAACGCTAGTGTCTTCAAGCAAAAATGTGACCTTATACTTTATTAGTAAAATATCAAAACATTTCTGCTTGTGGATAAGAACCTTTGGGGTGGAATCTGTTTGCAACAGAGCAAGGACGTTATGAAAGTGCTTCACTCGACACAGCCTATTTCATACAACAAAACACAAATATACGAACATAGATCAATAGGTTAACATCTTAAGCTCTAAATGTTCTCAGTTCATAAATCCTTTTGGGGAAAAAAGTGCTTCTTCAAGAGTTCTTTAGAAAGATAAGACTATACATAGCACCAGTGCAACTGGAAGAACCTTTTCAATAAAAAAAGGTTATTTTTGTGGTCAAATTGATCTTTATACTGAAAATGATATTGTCATAAGTCACAGAATTTGAATTTCACATAGCAGTGTTACTTGTTTAACAAGGCTAATGTTGCCTCTGACTGAGCTTTCTTACAGTGTGTTGGAGCCCTCAATGTATTTGAATTGTAACTTTTCTTTGACCTCTTTGTCTGTTATGTAAATAAAGGCTCAAATGAATGAACTTTATTAGATTTCAGTTTTTATTGCATGTTTTAGAAAATGTCGCAACTGTCTCAAAAATTGTAGACTGGAGATTACATTCAATCAGAGGCAGAGATTTGGAAAGGGGGCGATGTTCAGAGGGTGGTGCAATGCCACTCCCGCAATAATGTGTGCTGCACCACAGACTAACGTTTGGTCTACCTGAGGAGGACTACCCCCCCGACCCCCCACTGATTTGTTTTTACCGAGACTAATAATATGTGTGTGTGTGTGTGGGTGTTTGTGTTTATTTATCCCTTGCCAGGACTGAAAGTCCTCATAATGATAGGAATGTCAGATCTGAAAAAAGTGGGGACATTTTGCTAGTCCTGTGCCATTTTCATTAAAAAATTTTTTTTGTAAAAAATTAAAAGAGCAGAAGCACTGACCTCTGGTTGTTAAGGTTAAGTTTAGGTTTATTTCTACTAAGTATTACACAAGTGAATGGAATGTTCTCACTAGTATAGTACTACCACCTTGTTTGTGTGTGTACCAGGTTTATGCCATGCTGTGGGGACCAGAACCTGTTTAAACACTCAGGTTGTTGGGACCTTTCTTCCTTGCAGGACTACAAAGCTGGTCCCTGCAACGTAGATCATGAATTTGAAGGAGAAGAGATGTTTTGAGGTTAATGTTAGAATTTTAAGGTTTTATAGACAAAACATCTATGTAATGTCCCCACAATTCACAGAAACAAACGTGTGTGTGTGTGTGTGTGTGTGTGTGTCAAGCGATGGATTGGTGCCCTGTCCTTGGCTGGGATAGTCTGTAATGCCCTGTCCTGTGCCCGGTGAAGAAGTAGGGGACTCACTGCGACCCTGATCAGGATTAAGCGCATATAATAATGGATGGATGATATTGCCCATGCCCCCCCCACTCCCAAAAGCTGAACTGAAGCTTACGTAACTCCATTCAATACATAAAGAGTTTTCACTTTTAAATACTACACTATCAAGATGCCACATGTAGCCACAAAAGATTGTACAAAAAATAAAAATTATTAGCATAATGCTAATCACCGAACCACAGTGCCAGCCTTATTAGTGTGTATACACACCTGACATCCTGACCAGGCCTATTGTGTATCTAACATGACATGAGTATCTTTCTCCAGGATGCCGCTTTTACCCAGTTTGACGAGCGCTAAAGATACTTGAGTACGTCTGCACTCACTTAGCAAAATGTCTTAGTCAGAGATTGTGCAGCTTAGCATGAATCTCCTACCTACACTCAAGTGTAAGAACAGCACACTGGAAACAGCTGGCTTTCCCAGGGAAACTCTTTACCTCACATTGCTGTGGTAAAAAATGATCATTACCAATTAAATGCCCATTAATTGTGCAAGCACGGGATCCCACCAGATGTTTACATTAGAGAGACAAATAGCCACTTTTATTTATCTTTCCACAATAGCCACCAGCACAGTGTATAGCTCTCGCGGAAAAGAGCAGCAACACGTATGCACAAGCTCAAATGTACAGAAGACTGGAAGAGACAAAGAAACCCACAGTTCAGTTAACAGTAGGACTTTTTAGTCCACGTCCCCACAGACTGTGCATAAATCAGCGGAGGAATAAAATGCATTTTAAAGATCGTCTGCAATTCGTGGACATACATGCAGGTTAAAGGCTTTTCTGGGGGACAAATATAATATGATTTATGAACTGCACACTGCACCTGGTTAATTCTATGCCACTACACACCCAGTTGCCAAGAATAAACTCAAGTCCTTTTGAAAAGCGCTGCCCTATTTTTTTTTTTTTTGGTATTGATATATCCGCAGCACAATTGGAAAACCGAATCTAGGTCTTTCTAAAAAATCTATTGCAAGGACACATACAAGCAAAAGAAGCCCAAAAGCACTCCAAAGACAGGCTTTGACTCTCCAGAAGGACTATAATAAATGACTATCGGGCACTCGAACAATCTGGTCTATGCCTGGTCTGACCTCGACACAATGGCCAGAGTAGGCCAGCTGTGGCCCAGACTGGGTCCAGCAGCTGAGGGTAGTGTTCCAGTGCTCTCTGTCCTGACCTGGCTAAGTCTGGTTCTTCCTCAGGCCAGCACTTTTTAATTCCCACAAGCCGGACTGCGGAGCTGCATGTCCTGGCTAAGCAGCGGAAGCATCCATTGCACGTGTCAGGAGCGGGCACCATGCACTCGCTCACTGACCTCAATTAGAGCACAGGAGCTCGCTCTAAAAACTACTGCCCTGACCTGTTAACGAAGAACAAACTGTACAAAATAGCATAATAGGCCCGGACAATGTCATTATGGGCTAACTGCTGTCCTTTTGCTAAGCCGTGGGATGCATACAAAGAGTGCTCACTCTGGTCACATTGCACCCAGAATGAAATGTAAGACGACCACATGAGCGAAGGTAATTCACAGCCCTCTGGTCAGCCTCGAAATTTAGGCTTCAGTCAGTATTTCTCCAAAGCATTCCTGTTAGCTTCAGTATTATCCACCATGGACACGGTGCTATTCTGTAAATTCGCCTTAAAAATGAAGTTGCCAAAAGGATTCTTTGATGTGATGCCACAGAAGTATCATTTTTGGTTCCCAAAAGAACCTATTCAGTAAAAAAAATACTCTGCATGGCAGATTACCACAAAACACACACACACACACACACACACACACACACGCACACACACACACGCTTCCATTATAAATACATTTGAGGCAACAGGTATGTACAGGATACTAGGTACTGTCTATGACCATACACTGCAGATATAGCAGTTCAGACTGTAAAATGTGGGCATATTCTTTTAACGTCCCATCTATTAACAGCTTCTCTAGGGACCTAAAAGTGATGTACAGTATAAAGAAGTATATAAATCTTTATTTGTATAGCTTTTCTAGAACAAGTCTCAATGTGCTTTTAAACTCAACACAATACAATACAAAATTAAATAAAATTCAAACAGCAGGTCAAAAATAAATACATAAATAATAATTATTATAATTATAATAGCAAAATACTAAAACCCTTACCCAACATAACTAAAAAACTACTAAAAGCAAGAAAACAACACAATAAAATACAAAATTCAATCAAATCAATCAATTTAAATAACTGCAATAATAATACAAAAATAAATATATTAATTCATTAATCATTTCATCAATAATTATATTAATGTTAATGATGATAAACAGCTAAATACACAAGTTATTCACTAATGTAATTCAAAAACTTCTAAAAGCAAGAGAATAAAAATGATCTTTAAACATTTTTTTAAACATTAAGAGAGTCTGAAACTCTAATATCAGCAGGAAGATTATTCCCCAGTTTGGGGTGTAAGTTGCAAAGGTCTGGTCCACTTTTGATGAGCTGGGGACAGTTCATAGCTCCTGGTTTAAAGTTCTCACATTATTAAGAGGAAATAAGAGCTCACTGATGTATGCAGCAGCCTCAGTAAGTGAAGAACAATATTTGAGGATCTATTCTGTTGTTCACTGGCAGTCGGTGCAGAGAGGCCAGCACTGGTGAGCACTCTTTGCTTGGCAAAACCTACAGGCAAGACACGAAGGCCCTAAATCACTGATTGTGTGATATATTGGTAACCCCAGCTTCCCAGGACACCAGGGGAGGCCTCATCAGCTGCCCCATCAGCACGGCCCTGACAGCGGGTGGTCAGAGCAGATTTGTGAGGGTCATCTGCCTATTCTGACCTCCATAAGCATCCAGCGGGCCAGCGGCGGACAGGCCTGTTTTAGCCAATGTCATTAACCTTGCAGAGCAGGAGAGGGAAAACAAGAGAAGGAGAAAAGGGTAGAAAGACAGAAAACGAAGAGCATGAAAAGGATATGAGAAAACAGGGTAAAGAAGAACAGAAGAAAAGCTTCTACAAATAAAATATTATTGATTATAATTCTTCAGGGAAAGAATTGTAGAATCCCCATCATTCAGCCTGACCTGCATTCAAGGCATTTGGCCTTTATTTGGAACTATTTTGTATTAAAAATACAATACAAACGTGGGACAAAGAACTTTTGGAAGAAAATAATTTTCTGTAAGCAAATCTCTGTTTTTCCACGTTTTGAAAATAAAGATTTTTGGCAGCTGCTACTCACCATATTTAGTCTTATAATACACAGACCCAATGTAAACTTTCACAAATCACAAACCAACAAATAATAAAGCTTGTGAAAAGTCATCTATTTGGTGTGGATGGAAGATTTTCCACTCCATACATGATGTGGGAGAGCATATTGTGAAGGAAAAAGAAGCTAAAATCTATAATAAATGCAAGCTACTGTCCTGTACAACACATTATATATAAAAAAGTGAAGGTAAAACACTAGAGGGCACTGTCCTATATAAAAGGGATTAAACAGAGCTACATGGCTAAAAACACTGATTACACTTTTCCTAGTTTTTAATTTATTTTGGACTTCCTCAGCAGGGTATGATCAACTACGACAAGTGTCAGTTCTCCTTAATATAGAGTTTCTCTGATAAACACTCAGAAACTCACTCCTGCAGTTAGTTTTAATACCGTCTGGATTCAGTAGTTTGAACTCTTTATTGTTAAAAAGCAGACATTCTGTGATAAACTAAATGAATCATAATAGGTCTATACTAAATATAATTTATGGACATGCACTATTTTCCAAAGTTTACAATTGAAACTGACATTTTGTTTCTGTGTTTCTATAGAGAGCATCCTGAGGAGCTGCATTACTGTCTGGTTTGGGAATTGCTCTGCATCTGCTGCAAGACTCTCCAGCGTATTGTGAGGATGGCTGAGAAGATCATTTGGGTTTCTCTCCCATCTCTCAGAGACATTTACGACAAGCTCTGCTTCCGGAAAGCTCTCAGCATTGTGGAGGACCCATCACATCCATCACCTGGTCTCTTCACTCTGCTGCCTTCTGGTAGAAGATGCCGCAGAATTCAGACCCTCACTGCCAGACTGCCCAACAGTTTCTTCCCTCAGTCTGTCAGACTCCTTAACACACACAGTCTGACTCTCAGGAACTACATATCACTGAACATTTGCTCAGCACTGTATTTGTCAACACAATCATAGCAATATTTGCACTTTGTAATATAAAAACTGCTGCTAAATTTATTATAAAACCGCTGCTAAACTCACACTGTAGACTGGAGTCTTGCTTCCCACTAAATATCATTAACTACCACCTACTGACTAATCATCCTGTAATGTGTCTTAATCTAGTAAGACAAGCACCATGTTGTATTTATTAGAGCTTGTAGTTATTGTATGTTATTCTTTGTTTTTATTGCACTTATGTTCCATGTAGCACCTGGTCCTGGAGCAACGTTGTTTCATTTCAATATGTACTGAACTATATATCCCTGAAATGACTATAAAAACTCTTGAACTCTTGATAATCTTATCAAATCCTAATCCTATCCGATCCAATTTAATCCTAATATTCCAAAAAAAACAATGCAGTCATCATCCTCAAATGCATTTTTACACCCCTAGTATGACTGAGTGATTCAGAAAGAGGCAGAGAAACAGAGACAGAGAGTTGGAGTGGAGGTATTGAGGTGAGGAGCTTAACTGATAATGATGGGGGAGCAGGCCAGGGCTGAGGAGGAACTCTGCTGTTCCTCCTCGGGGAGTGAGAGGTTGGGATCATGCGTCTCGCAGAAGAGGCAAAGATGAAGGGCCTGTGTCAGGCTGCCTTTTAATGGTCAGAAGTGTGGTTAGTTCCACTGCCTCAACCCTATCCCCTGTGGCTCTGGGTCCACTTCATATAACTGGCCATAATTCACCTCGTTTGGCAGTTTGGGGTCTCCGAGGTGCAGGCTAAAAAGTGCAGGGAGCTGTAATGGCAGCCGGAGCGGCTGAGGGCACTTCCACACTGCCGAGCTAGGGAACACAGTCCTCCAGCTGGACCTGCAAACCTGCGCTATCCATTAGGACCAAAGCAGAAGAGCAAAGACAATGAGAAGGGTATCAGAACTTACTAGATATAAAGAATTAAAGTGATGCTAAGACCAAAAATCTAATTATACACACACACACACACACACACACACATACATTTATTTATACGTGTTCTGTAAGGGTTATGTCAGTTCATTTATGACTGCAGTGCAACAAAAATGGCCGCCCCACTTATGATTTGCACATAAGAAGAGGAGTGCAGTGATTTGTTGCAGATGCATTTGGACATCTGCAAACTAAATTTAAAATATAAAAGTGGGACACTACAGGACAACCTATCAGATCAGATATTGTTTACATTTATCAGCCTTAAAGGCACAGTAGCAAAATTCTTGTAATTCTAAGGGATAACAAGGAGGATACAAAAAGGTAATGAAAACTTAAAGATGGGTGTTTTTAGTATACAAACCCCACAAAAACATCATAAGTGGACCAATAAATAAAATACAAGAAAAATGCTGGCTATACGTCCTTTAACACATTTGTATTGGCGCTCTGTTGGGTCTCAACATCATGTTGAGCCCCATTTGATACTAATAAACAACTTGAAATTTTTATTTGCATCAGCACAAAAGGCCAAAGAATCCAAATTATGATAAGGAAATCTCAGTAATGTATAAAAACAGGCAATTCCTGCACGTAATATGAAAATTGCAGTCAACAGGCTACAGCACATTACGGTCCCAACAGGCCTATAGCAATATGTAAAAGGACAACACTCTTGTATAATTAAACAGATTTATGGATAAACAAACCATATTCTCCTCCTACAGAGGCAACTTACAACAGACACTGAGCAGCACTTTGCCAGCTTCACTTTTCTTATACTACAGCTATACACATGTGTCAGACTAACACAAAAAAGTCATAAAAATAGACCAGACTTTAGATGCATTTGGGTAAAGATGGGTGGTTCAGCACCTCTGCAAAAAAAACATATATGTAAAAACTCCATCCATCCATTATCTTCTACTTCTGCTGTTCTGCTCAGGGCCATAGTGAGTCCTCTACCCCTTAACCAGACACAGGTTGGTTTACATTATAGCTAAACTCAGGAAAGGGCACCAATTCATCACTGGGCACACACCAGGGCAAATTAAAGTACCCAATTCACCTGTTTTTGGACTGTGGGAGGAAACTAGTGACTCCGTAGGAAACCCCGAGATACATGGAGAACATGGAAACTCAATATATATCAGGGACAGGAACTCGAACCTAAGACCTCAGTGCCGAGAGGCAAGTGTGCTAACCACCAAGCCACCCTATGTAGTAATAGTAAAAAAAATAATAATAAATAAATAAACAAATAAACAAAATAATAATAATAACAATAATAATAATAATATTCATAATATATTTATAATAATAATAATAATACATTACTGAATAAAAAAACAGGAACATCATGTAGATCACTTGAACTATAGCTGTTGACTTTAGTGTATTGTAACCCTCCCACCATCTGCCTTGTCCATGGTCCCGCGTCTGTCCACATGCTCCTTGTTTGATTATGTTTCACATGCACTGTCCTGTCGCCACGTGCTTGTGCTTACATTCACGTCACGTCTCCGCTCCAGCCATGTCATGTCTTATTGATCACACAGCCCTGCGGTATCATTTCCTGTTTAATTACATTCACTATAAAGCCTCCCTTGTGTCACAGACATTGTATATCATTGTACATCATTCACAGTTCTGTACGTCTTCATAGTCCATGTCATGTCTGCCTTGTTTTGTCATAGCTAAGTTTAGCTTCACAGACACAGTATCCATTATTGTTTCTTAACCTTAGTCTGTAATTTTTGTAATAAAGCCTTGTTTTTTAATCCAGCTGAGTCCGTTTTTCTTCTACTTCTACTTTTGCTAATAATGAAAGTCAATAGCAAAGAGGTAGTGTTACACAAATTAACTCGTCACCTCGCATCTGTGTTATTAAATATAAATACTGTAAATTATCTGTGATTATAAACTACGGTATGGTGTTTTATGTAATTGTGAACTACAGCAGCTGCACACGATGAACCAAATTCTCACTTGGAAGGAAAGTGCTCAGACCACCCCCTACTGGTAGCATTAAAAACAGGTTTGAAGAACTTAATAGATAATAGATATTTTATTTGATATAATAAAATTGATCAAAAAGAGAAGCAAAGGTGGGGTGCAGCTTAATAAGGGGAACAGTTCTGTTTGTTGGGGGAGGGGATGGCACCCCTCATATCCCCACTCAAATCAAGCCCAGAGAGAGAGAGAGAGAGAGAGAGAGAGAGAGAGAGAGAGAGGGGGAGAGGGAGAGGGAGAGGGAGAGAGGGAGAGAGGGAGAGAGGGAGAGGGAGAGAGAGAGAACAAGAATGAAAGGAAAATTGAGGGAGATGGAGAGAGACAGACAGACATTACTGCCTCCTGTGAGTTTTAATTGGTATACAGAGGTGGTACAGTCACCCACAGTTAGTCCAGACTCTGAGTCTAGTCTGGACTTGTTTAGTCTGGATCACTGAGGGGACACAAACCCTATCTTACACCCCCCTGCCATGGGGCAAGCATGGACAACACTAACTACTGCTGAGAAGAACCCCGCTCCAATTAAAGGGTGCAAATAAAAACCCTCCACTATCTAAAACTCTTATTATTCTAAGTCATTTGCAGTCATCACTGAGAAGTAAAACTAGTGCACATAATTTAACCATTTGAAGTCCAAACTTAAACAGTTATTAATCATTAATGTACAAAGAGGTTCATCAAGGGTTCTTGTGTAAAGGCAGTGGTTCTGTATAGAACCATGAACAGTCAAAGAAGCCTCTGAATGCCTGAATGATTCACTGCAGTCCAGAAAAGGCTTCTTTGTATGTGTATCATTCAAATTGTGCCACATTGTGCTGACTTCATTGGTCAGGTGTGTGATTTGGTTTTAAGTTATATGTGGTCCAGCACTTATAGGTTCATTTTGCAGAGGACCTACTACAATGGCATCAATAATAATAATAATAATAATAATAATAATAATAATAATAATAATAATAATAATAATAATAATGTTATTATTATTATTATTATTATTATTAACAACAACAACAATAATAATAATAAAAATAATAATTACACAAAAACAAATAATAATAATAATGGACAAATGCCATGTTAATGTACTGACTGAAGTAGCTGAAATGATGAATTAACTCAATAAATAAAATGCAAAACAATTTTAAATGTTTACATAAAAGCACCATAAAAGTTCTATATAGATTGATTTCCATAAGGTTCTATATAGTACCAAAAAAAGTTCTGCTATTGCTACAAGCTAAATAATAATTTTTACTAAAAGTGTACTACAGGTTATTTGGTAAATCATCACTGCATTATACAGTTTGTGAGGCTATGTTACACCTACATAACATAAATCACAAACTTAACATTTATAAAGACATCACCTGCCAACTGCTGCTTTTGCCATCTTGGGCAAAACATAAATGTAACCTTTATGACAGATGACATCTATTGAAATAAGTCCCCAGGGAGCAGTTGAGGGTTAGGTGTCTTACTCATATACACTTCACATTATGTCCTACCTTAGGGATTGAACAAGCAAACTTCAGGTCACTAGATCGGATCTCTAACCTCCATGCCACAGTAGTGGGGGCAACAAACACATTAGATGAGACCAAGTCCAACTGAAGCATGCCCGACTCCACCTCTTCTAGCAGATTTAGGTATAATTCAGCAGGGCACAGAGCAGAGCGATAACAGTACTTAAACAAACTGGACTTCAGGGGTCAAACGTGGTCAGGCACAGTATGGATACCCTAGCATGAGTACACCCATAAAGGCATGGCAACCAAGTTTAATTCAGATACTAAAGCAAGCTTGGAAAAGAGGAACGTAAAAAAACATTTTAAGACTTTTTAAGTACATAAGGTCTCGTGTGGACCTCTGTGAAAAATAGAAAAGAACAAAACACAGAATATTGTGTATAAAAAGTTTAAGTTTCTAGTTGAAGTCATTGAAAAAGCCAAACTCTTATAATTAGCTCTTAAAGAAGTGCAGCACATATGAAAAACAGGCTTTTATCTGCAAACCATTTTCTCTGGGAATGTAACTGTACCTGATATTGTCCAGCTCTGAAGAGCTGCAGCAGCACAACTTCAAAGATCAGGAGGAAATGTTCTTTCTCCTACTGCATAACATGCACTGTAAGGCAGAACTTTTCATCCATGCAGCTGAAACAGTACATGTTGCCACGTTTGCACCATAGCACTCTCTGGGGAAAAAAGAATAAGAAAGGTAGAACATAAAATGAAAGGTTTCTCAATGTTTTGTGCTTTGTTTTTATCATTTAACATTCAGTAACCAGCTTTATATAATGAACCTCAGCATTAAGCAGAGTCTGGATAAATATGTGATATTTAAAAAAAAAAGTTTTAAATTAAATATTTAAATAAAATATTTAAACTCCTACATACCAAATTCAAAACGAACATATTTTGGTTTATTTAATTTTTGGAAAATAAATGTTAATGTACACTTCAGTGGAACCAAGAAAATCACTTCCTCACTCAACAACGTTAAGAAATAATTCATTATAGCTTCTGCAGAGTAAGCTTTACAGTAACCTCTTAATTAAATTGGCTTATTATTCAGATACTAAATCCTTAACACCCTGGACTTTGAGAGTATTTCAGACACTCTGACATGCCTTGACTTGTTTTTTTAACAAATTACACCCATCTAAATTTGTTTTTTCCAAACTGTTACACAGGCTTTTGTTCAGCACAAACTCAGCAACAACAGTGTCAAAACAGTAAGAGTGTCATAAATCTATATTTTGATTAAATCTCCTCTAAACTTAGACTTTCCAAAAACCTATTTTCAGATGTGCTGATATATTGTGAAAAAACACTCTAAACATTTCTAGCCAAGACTTTTGAGCTCAGAACTGAATAAACAGAGGTGTTGGCTACACATTACTCATTCCAGTGTTTATAAATTGTATGTGGTTTTATTTCTAAAGCTTAACTAATGTGAGGTGACACTCTGTTTTCCTCAGCCACTAACCCTACATTGAATATTTATGAGATAGGAGTGAACACTCAGGTGACAGGCTTTTGTTCAATATGCATTCCATACAATCCAGACGGCTGAAATCCACCAATTGTATGTTTGGAATTAGTATGTCACTATTGTATGAATGACAAATCACGTCTTGTGGTGGGAAAATATGTGCAGCTGTCTGACTCACTCTCACAGATGTGTTTCTGCTTATTTAAGCTCCTCTCACAAGAATCTAGAAATATATTTTAATTCAAGTTATATATGTGACACCGCCAGGGAAAACCAGGCCAAAGTCACTGGGCAAATTATTGAGATATCGTGTCAATATAGTGTCACTCACATTAGCGACAAATGTTTAGCCACTCTATATTATTGCTATCAATGAAAAATAACAGTCTCAGATATATATCAGAGTACATACTTTGATCAAAAACAAAACTTAAATTCACAAAAAGGTTGTTTTGAAAAAAACTAATTTTGAAAAAAATGAATGACTTTGACCTGGTTTTCCCTGGCGGGGTCACATATATTTGAAAAGTAGACCCTTTAAAGTTTCTGGTGTATGTTTTGTTTTGTTTCTAGGATAAAATCTCACAGTTATATAAGTGTTAATGCGGAATTTCGTTAATATTCCACAGACAGGAGATCCGACTCCAGAGCGTTAAAGGTGATACAGTGAGGAAAATAAGTATTTGAACACCCTGCGAATTTGCAAGTTCTCCCACTTAGAAATCATGGAGGGGTCTGAAAT
>BRDA01025223.1:0-11978 GCA_036984385.1 Crenuchus spilurus
AACTGAACCTGAGAAACCAAGAACACCAAGTCGTGAAATCAGAGTGGCATGGTTAACAGTATCAAAGGCAGCAGTGAGATCGAGGAGTAAAAGAATATAATAATATTGCACCTACTTGTAGAAATAGTAAGGTCAGAGGTACAGGAGCCAGCAATCAGGTTTCTCCATCAGGTTGTGGGATTTACCCTCCAGGATAGGGTGAGGAGTTTTGCAATCCAGTAGAGCCATTGGTCCTCCAAATTGAGAAGAGCTCATTGAGGTGGCTCGGGCATCTTATAAAGATGCCCCCAGGCCAGCTCCCATTTGAGGTACTTCAGGCATGTTCCACTGGGAGGAGACTCAGAAGCAGACCCAGGACCTGCTGGAGAGAGTATGTCTCACAGTTGACTAGGGAATGGCTGGGGATCCCCCAGGAAAAGCGAAGAGCTGTTGCCAGTAGTGGAGTGGTTTGGGACACCCTTCTTTGCCTGCTGCCATTGCAACCCTCACCAGGAAAAGTGGAGATGAAGATGAAAATGTTCATAAGACATATGTAGACTACAGTTAGACCTGAACAAATTTCACTGGGAATCTAGTATCTCAAATATTTAGGCAGAGTCACTTTGTTGTTAAATTGTACTTGGCTCTGAAAGGACTTTTGAGATTATTTTTCATTAAAATACGATTACCTGCATAATATTTATGCATCTCACTCATCTATTACTGTACATCACATCACATCACATCTATCTATCTATCTATCTATCTATCTATCTATCTATCTATCTATCTATCTATTAAAGATTTCACAGATTTTAAAAGAAAAGTGCAACCTTCTTGCAACGTCTTATCAACCACCTGGGAACATAGTAACTCTTTAACAACAGCTCAACCATTTCATACAGCATAGCAATCACCTAGTAACACCAATGCAGCAACCTAGCAATGCTCTGGCAACCCCCTTGGCGATTGCTGAGGCTTAGGCTGCACATCTCACTCAAAGAGGGAAAGTAGATCATTGTTTCTTTTTTGCACTTTCTTGTTTCTTGTCTCTTGTCTTCTGGATTATTTCCATCACTCTTGGGCAACCTGCTTGTCAAATATCACACTTCATATGGAATACAAAATATCAGCATGCATTTTCAGAACCTACAATTAAAGTACAAGCCATGTAAAGTTAGAATGTTCACTGTATTTCACAGAAAATTGTCACTTTCATAGGAAAAGGCCATTTTCACAGCTGTATTTTATGCTTTCACCTTTGGATTGTCTTCTGGATTTGAGTGAAACAAAACAAATTGGCTTTTTTACAGAAGGGTAAAGGCACCAGAGTCTTTACTGACTCAGGAGTGCACAATGCTCTAAAAATGACTGAGATGGCACTTTTGAATGGGACTAAAATCCTGATCAGTTCTGGTAATAATTACATTACTTCACCACCTAATGTAAGACAAAATCCTTTCTGAATAGGACATTAGAGGATATAGCTCACTTGATTATAGTGTAATAAATCACTCACTAATATATGTCCAGGACTACTGTATTTTAGGCCTAGGACTTAAAAAGGGTAAAGGGAAAATTTGAAGGCCAGGCCTTAAACTGCCCTGTTCCATTTTAGCTGTTTCACTTTTAAGTGCCGTAGCACTCCAGCAAGTATTTCTCCACATTACGTCAAACTCCTGGCATAACATTCTGTTTTCTCTGCCAAGGCTGTCAGTAGCATGTGAATTATACAGCATTTTCAACCTGGATACAAACCCCCACCATCTCAGTTCACTCTGCTCTCTGCTGATGGGAGTCTGGGTGAAAAAAGCAGCAATACAGCCCTGAAAACGTAAAGTGAAAATTCAGTGAAAAATCTGATTCATGCAGTTTGGACACCAAACATGAAGTGCTTGATGAATTTTAGTAGCTGACACATCACAAGTTCAAGTGTTTGAGGCGTAAATGTGCAGAAATCTTTCCTTGAAGCAGAGCATCAGAACACTGACCTTGTTTCTCTGTCTCCTTAGTCTTTATTGTACAAAATAGCACTGCACTATTAATCACCTACCTGCATCTAGTCTCATGTCAAAGATCTTAGATGTGACACTAGTGCCTTAAAATTTCATATAATAATTTTTAAAAGTGAGAATTTCTGCACATATTTATTTGTATTTTCAAGGGACTACACTATAGAAGTGAAACTTGTGTATAACTGAGTAGTCAGTGTACAGCTTGCATAGCAGCATAGATTTACTGTCTTCTGAACATAAAAACACACAGTCATTAATGTCCAAATAACTCCAACACAAGTGAGTACACCTCTCAATCAACATGTCCACATTGTGACCAGTTTTGTCAATATTTTGTGTGACTACCTTATTATCTAGCACTGCTTTAACCTTCTTGGGCATGAAATTCACCAGAGCTGCACAGGTTGCTACTGGAATCCTTTTCCAGTCCTCCATGATGACACAGAACTGGTGGATGGTATACACCTTGTGCTTCTACACCTTCTGCTTGAGGATGCACAGGTCTTTGTGGGGGGTGTGGTTGTAGGGGAAATGCAGGAGAGGGTGGTGCCAGAGGAGTTGCTTGCCCAGGGCACCAAATAGGCTAGAATTGCCACTGCTGTGACCTCTCACTTCCTGTTTGAACTTGACACAACTGTCCTGCCCAAAATGTATTTTACACCAATTACAAATAAGCATTATTTTGAAATAACCTGCTCGCATCCTTTTTTTTTACATTTTCTTTTGGAGTCGCAGACATGTGAGTAATGTGGTGGTGGTAGCAGCACAAGAGCAATATTTCTTCTGTGGGCAAAGTCCCAGGTCTCTGAGTACCCTAGCCACTCCCCTGGGCAGCATATAAAGTATAAATAATAGAGGTCCTAAGATCCTGTAGATCATTGTGGAACTCCATATCTCACTTTTGTACTGTTGGATGATACATTAACATTTACAAACTGGTAACGTTCTGCTAGGTAAGATTTGAGCCACATTACGGCTGTTCCTGTGATTCCAACCATGTTCTTTAGTCTTTTTAGGAGAATATTGTGGTCTATTGTATCAAAAACTGCACTTAGATGAAGTAACAAGGATAGGCAGCCTTGATCAGAGGCAAGAAGATCATTTGTTATCTTAATAAGAGCTGTCTCAGTGATATGATGGGGTCTAAATCCAGATTGGAATTTTTCATAAATGTGTTTTTTATGCAAATATGAGCAAATTTTAGACAGAATCAGAATATATAGTTTTGTGAATAGTAATGTTAACTGTTAGGAGAGTAAGAAAACTGCACCATCAGCTCCTGGGGCAGGTTGAACTTCCTCAGCTGATACAGGAAGTACATCCTCTGCAAGGCTTGCTTGGTGATGGCACTGATGTTGCTGTCCCACTTCAGGTACCTGGTGATTATAGTGCCCAGGAACTTGCAGGACTCCACAGTCATCACAGTTCTGTTGGACATAGTGAGTACTGGCAGCGTTGAGGGGTGTCTCCTGAAATCCACTTCAGGATTTTGACAGAGGGGTCTGTGGAGGAGCAGTTGTTGGTGTACAGGGAGAAAAGCAGTGGGGAGAGTGCAAAGCCCTGTGGAGCACCTGTACTGGTGATCTGGGTTCCAGAGGTGAACTTCCCCAACCTCACCTGCTGCTACCTGTCAGTGAGAAAGCTGGTGATCTACTGGCAGGTGGGGGCTGGTACACTGAGCTGGAGTAGTTGGCTGTGTAGCCTTCCTGGGAAGATTGTGTTGAAGGCCAAGCTGAAATCCAAGAACAGGATCCTTGCATATGTTCTTGGGTGGTCAAGGTGTTGGAGGGTGAGATGGAGTCCCATGTTTACTGCATCATCCACCGATCGGTTGGCTCTGTAGGCAAATTGCAGTGGATCTAACAGGGGGTTAGTGATGTTCTTCAGGTGATTGAGAACCAGTCTCTCGAGGGATTTCATGACTACAGAGGTTAAAGCAATGGGTCGGTAGTCAATCAGTCCTGTGATGATTGACTTTTTGGGGATGAGTATTATAGTGGAGTGTTTGAAGCAGGAGGGTACAACACACAGCTCCAGTGATGTGTTGAAGATCTTAGTGAAGACTGGTGCAAGCTATTCAGCACAGGTCCTCAGACATCAGGGTGAGATTCCGTCAGACCCTGTCTTCCTCATTTTTGTCTCCTGAACAGTTATTGCACATCTTCCACACAGATCTTTAGGGCAGGGTGAATGGGTGCTTAATTGACAGGAGGGTGTGAACTGCTGCTGAATTGTTGTGAGGTGCTTGGCTTATCAAACCTGCAGTAGAAGGTCTTAAGTTCCTCAACCAACTGACGATCACCCATTGACTGTGGGGGTGGTGTTTTGTAGCTGGTGATGTTCTGCAGGCACTTCCAGACAGTTGATGGCTCGTTGTTGGACATCAGACTGATTGCTTGAGTAGTTCTTCTTAGCAGTTAGGATTTCCATGTTTAGTGTGTTCCTTGCCTGATTATACAGCTCCTGGTCTCCACTCCTGTATGCTGCCTCCTTGGACCGGTGCAGCTGCTTCAGTTTGGCATTGAACCAGGGCTTGTTGTTGTTCAATTTAAATTACAAGTTTTGTTGATCTTTTAATGCGAGTCCTGGTGGGAACACACATGTCCTCACAGAAGCTGATGTAGGATGTTACAGTGTCTGTGTATTCATCCAGGCTCCTCGTAGCCTCATCAGATACACACCAGTCGGTCAGATCCATGCAGGCCTGGAGCTTCTATTTAGCCTCGTTAGTCCACTTCTTCACAATACTGACCACAGGCTTGGCACAATTGAGCTTCTGTCTGTAGGTCGGCAGAAGGTGGATTAAGCAGTGGTCAGAGAGGCCCACAGCAGCACGGAGGACAGACTGATATGCACCCTTTAGTATATTGTAGCAGTGATCTAATATGTTACTCTTCTTGGTGGGGCAGGTAATGTGCTGCCTATATTTGGGCAGTTCGTTTGAGAGTTTAGCTCACAGCTAGAATATTCAATCTGTGCATATTGTAGCAAACACAATAATGTAGTCTATGTGATTACATAAGATAAATAGATTAGATAAGAGTGTAGTATAAATTAAATGTATAGTAAAATGGAAACCAGACTTCTATTGTTACATCTCATGTAGAAATTACTACAGATATTGGATCAGTTTTTAAAGTGGTGAAACCCCATTTGTAATTTATTATTGCTTGTTTAATATTAATCTTCTTATCTGAGTTGACTGGGGGTAATGTAGCTGTATTTCTCAGACACTTCTGAAGTCTTCCAGGCTGAAGACTGGGAGGCCGCAGCACATTAATAATAGATTAAAGTCATGCAGCTCCTTTTTGCTAACAAAGTATAAGCTTTTGAGGTCAGACTTTGAGACGATGAATTTGCTAACAAAAGATGGGCTTTTGAGGTCAGACTTTGAAAATGTGAAACAATGCTGGGGCCAGTGTTTACCACACTGGGGGAAAAGCTGTAATCAGATATTTCTGGAGTTGTCAGGAGTCTCTTTCCGACACAATGACTCACAGCACACAGAACCGTCCCAGTCTTCTCCAACACAGCACATAATAGAAAGTCACAATTGTTGGTAAAACAAAACTGTTCAGTTTCAGCAAACTGGGACTTGCCACAAGTCTCTTTTGTACTAGTCAGTTAATTATTCATTTTAAATCTTCAGCCACAGCTTCAAAAGTTCAGTTCTTGACATTTAAATGAGACAAAATATATTTCATAATAGTTCACTTTGCACATTTATGTACTTTAGGATGTAAAAAATAATTAATAATACATTTAGTCTTATCAGCTCAAATTGACATTAAAGAGAGAACTGTCATGGTAACAGTACAGGGATGCATTTCCTAAAAAACAACAGAGGCTAGCATTGCACTAACATGGTATGATGCATCATCCAACTTAGCAAATTCTGAACTATGACTGTTTCCCAAATCTATCGTAACTTGTTGGTATCACAGTAGTATGAACAACATTGGTTTGAACCAACAGAATATGAACTACAATGTTTCCAGATGTGTTCAGTCTAACTGCAGTCTAACTATTAGTGTGCCATAGTGTCGCAGTAGGATAAACGTGTGTGAAGGATGAGCCAAACAAAATATTAAATTAATATTTCACAGTTGGAAGTTTGAAACTAGTGTGTGTGGTTTATTTTTATTAATAGGTAATTATTACAATGACAACTCTTATTGGATAAGAATAGAAACATTAAGGTGCTGTAAATATTTGTCTCTTCTGTGAGAAAACACCTGCTACTTGTTCTACACTAGGTTATATAAGCCCTTGTGTTTCGGGGGCAGACTTCATATAGCTATGTCCTATAGAAGTAAAAAAAAAAAAATCCAGAATATTCTGTCACAGACCTTAGTGTGTTGTGTGTGTTAGTGTGTTTAAAAAAAATATTATGACAAATGCTGCCAAAACAAAACATGGCAGAACAGCACTATTGGAAAAAAACACACACACATACAGCAAGAGATATGAACCAGAGACCTGATACATACAACTACTGCAGGTCCTACAAATCACACCATAAGAACACAAAGGTGAGTAGTTTGCTTAATGTTACATAACTAATGTGTGTCATAGTGATTTTATTCAAGGAATGTATGTTCATAAGCACAGAAATACACCACGAAATACATTACTGACTACATGTTTAAAGTATTTGACATTCTAAAGGTTCATACAGCAACCTTGATGTAATTTTTCAACTTTGTAACATTCAACTGTGTCTGACATAACTGATGATGTCGTCTCGTAAGGAACTAAGTTTCTACCTACAGCTGCAGATTTGTGACTGGAACCGTACAACTTTACAACACAGTGTGCGAACATTTGCTGAAACTACAGTTTTGGGACAGTTTTACAATTTTGTAAGTTACCATCATAGTTATGTAAGTACAACTCTGGCTTTGGGAAACACTTCCATAACAACTGCATCTTTCCAACTATGCTTTTGAGAAACAAACCCCAGGACTGTATTATTTAAAAAATTTTTAGGACTATATTAATATAAATAATATTCTTAATTTAAGTTTTATTTGTAAAATAAGATTCAAGATACACTACTCACTAAAAGTAAGGAACATTTAGCTTTGGAGTGAAATTTCAGGATGAACCTAAAATGCACTCTAAAATTTACAGGTGAACTTAATGTGACTGTCTCTAAACTGTTAAATGCACACATCCAGCTGTTCAGAGTTTTAGTACTTTTTGCACAACTTGCTCCTCTAACAAGCAGGCTAACAGCAAAATTCACATCGGCTGTTACAGGCACAGGCGTCATTGTCTTGCATGGGCCAGAGAGCATTTACACTGGATGAGGGACCAGTGGGCCTCAGTGCTGTTCACTGATAAGTTTATTCATGCTGAGCAGAGATGATGGCTGCCAACAATGTTGGAGACGTGAAGGAGATGCTATGCATCAGCCACTGTTGTCACAAGATGGGCCTTTGATGGTGGTGGTGTTAGTGTGTCTAGTCAATACAGAACTGCTTACACTGTGTGAATGGTACAGTGACAAGCCCAGACTGCTCCAATAGCATCATTAATCCAGTCACTGTGCCTCTGCATGAACAACACAGGCCTCATTTCATCTTCATGGATGACAATGCTCCAGAGCTGCTGGAGACAGGTACCTCAAATGGAGTGTCCTGCACTTTCTCCAGACCTGAATCCCTTAGAAAACCTATGAGATCAGCTGAGTCATTGTGTAGAGGCTCATAACTCTGTACCCCAGAACCTCAATGCCCTCAGAGCCGCCCTTCATGAACAGTGGGATGTCATGTCTCAGCAGACAATAAGTGAACTTGTGTATGAGATGTTGTTGTCAAGCTGTAATTGATGCTTAAGGGCACATGACACATTATTGAGACATTGATATTGTTTGTTGGGGTTTACTCACCACTGTTGTTGGCTTTTATTTCAATAGATAGTTTGAGAGGAAATCACCACTGAATGCTTCTACTTAAATGCCTGACTTTCAGATATAATATCACTGTCATGTGAACTTTTTAAGTTTTCCATAAAATCCACTTGAAAGCCAAATAGCATTAAGTTTTTTATTATTATTATATATTTTTTTATGAGTAGTGTGTATGCAATAGCAGTCAAAGCTTTAATTGTGAAAATAATCCAATGAAACACACAAATCCAGCTGATAAAACTACCGAAAAATGGCCAACTAAAGGACCAACAGCCTCAAACCAGCTTTTAGGTAGAAAATACAACCCAGTGGTGTGTTAGAGTACTACATTATAGAGTACTGCATTATAGAATTCTGTCTAGGAGCAGAACCCCATGTCCATTTATGCTACAAACATCCCACATTTGGCCTACTGAAACATCCTTAGCTTCGATCTCCACAGAATCAAGCCTATACCACATATTGTGCTCCTATTGTGTGTTCCTGTAACGCCTCTTTGAAAGCATTGAGATGACAGGAGTGTGTAGGAAGGGAAAAGACAGTTCGACCTATTAAAACATCCCACGCTTTCTGCCAGACTCTACTTATCCTTATAAAGCCTTCTTGCCTTCACACACTGCAGGCCAAGGAATCAGATTTAGTCTGGTTTATTTAATATTGCTCATATTCCAAGAACACGCAGAGGTCATATGATTAATGTTTTATAGTGTAAAATGCAGTGCGTTAGCCTTATACAGCAGTGTTGCTGCACTACCAGGATTTTACACGTTGCTGTCATCTTTTTTAATACTTTTACTACTACCCACATTGTAATGCTACAGGCCACAAAGCTCCTTATCTATAGTAATAATGAACATAGTTAGAAAACATATATTCCTGGATTAAACTGTAATTACAAAATGCTGTGAATTATCACCTGTAGACAAGGAACAAGCAGCTAAATGCTAACTTGAGGTCAATTAGCAAGAGGCATCACTAATTAAAAATGTCGACTTGAGAGATATAAGTAGAATCTGAGGCCACAGGCCTGCCCACAGGGGAAAGAAAACTTAAAGTAATCAGCATACACATACTCCAATTTCAGCTTCATTTCACAGTGGAGAGCATTGCTTTGTAGTAGCTCATTTGGTTCAGTGAAGGGAGTAAGCAATGAGGCATTTTAAAAATTGCTTTTAAAAGAATGGTTCGCACAGAATTCATATTTCATATCACGTGTTGCAGCCGTGGCCTGGATCTGGCCTTGTGACCGGAATATTGGCAGTTTGATCCCCAGGCAGGTCATGACTCAAGTGCCTTTGAGCACGGCAACTAACACCAAACTGCTCCCCGGGTGCCGTGGATGGGGCTGCCCACCACTTCAGGCATATGTTCTCACAGCCTAGTGTGTTCACTAGTGTGTGTGTTTCACTGCACGGATGGGTTAAAAGGTCAAATACTGAAGTGTATAATCACAATGACAAACTTTGAATGTAAATATTTTCTCCACTTTTCCTAGATGTAGTTGATCAGAAAAGCATGTTTGGAGTCTTGTAAGTTTTGTAAATGTTTTGGAATTTTACTGTTTTTATTTCAGAATTCCCAACCTGACAAAAATTTTCGTCGTCTCTCTCCCCCGCGCTGGAATGCTGGAGCGATTAACACCCTTTGTCTGTTGCTCTGCTGCGCTTGTCATGCAAATCAGCGTGTCGTCGCACATTCAGTCTGACAGAGAGTGTCCCTCGGTTCTAAGTCCTCTTTCCACAAAGGAAAAACATATTTATATAAAATAATAGAGCACGAATCATGCTACAGGCTTGCATGTGCGTATTCACACAAACACACATGCACACACGTGCCAAGCCGAGCGATCGGCCGAGACTGAATGGAGCCATGCGGCCGAGGCCGAATACCAAAACAAAACTCGCCCTTCGACATGCTCCCTAGCCCCTACACACTAGCCCTCCCGACTCTCATTTACATCACATTACCTCTCAAATGGCTCACAAGAAGGGTTTTTTTCTGCAAAACTGGGAAATCCAGTGTTAAGATCTGGATCTGTGAATATAAGCTAACACACACCAGAATTCAATAGTTACGTAAATACTCCAGTCATTTCTGTAAAAATACACTGGCCAAACTTATCTGAATGTGCTCAAACCTCATTTAGATATTAACCATGTGGAGTTAGTGGACCTGCATGTGGGAACAAAACCAAAATTCTGCATAAACACTATTTATACTAGAAACAAAATGAAACATATTTATCAAAGTACATTTTTAGATTATTGTGAGAGGAGCTTAAATAAGCTGAGACGTGTGTGAGAGCGAGTCAGACAGCTGTGCACATTTTCCCACCAAAAGACGCATTCTGTCATTCATATGATAGTGACATGGTAATTCCAGACATTCCATTGGTGGGTTCCAGTGGCCTGGAATCTGTGGAATGTGGATGTGAACAAACACCTCTCACCTAATTATTCATACCTATCTCATAAATATTCAGTGTAGGTTTACTGGCTGAGGAAAGTAGAGTGTCACTTCAGATTAGTTGAGCTTTAAAATAAAACCACAAACAATATCTAAAAACTGTAATAACCAGTGTGTAGCCAACACCTCTGTTTATTCAGTTCTGAGCTCTAAAGTCTTGGCTAGAAATGTGTAGAGTGTTTTTTCACAATATATCAGCACATCTGAAAATAGGTTTTTGGAAAGTCTAAGGTTAGAGCAGATTTAATCAAAATATATATTTATGACACTCTTACTGTTTTGACACTGTTGTTGCTGAGTTTGTGCTGAACAAAAGCCTCTGTAACAGACTAGTCAATGTGCTTTAGGACAGTATGAATGAATTAAAAAATAAAATAAACTCTCACCACTATATGCAGCCACTTTAGACAGCAGCAGGGCTGGTAGAAATCCGATCTTAGATTTCTCCATGTTTATGATGATGATCATCACTTTAACTGATTGTAGATCAGCCTTCCTGAGTTGGTTGGCAGACACTGAAGTTTCTTTTTTGATAGTTTACAAAACATAATATTGGTCTTAACCACATCCTTGAGACTG
Organism: Crenuchus spilurus; assembly: GCA_036984385.1. Taxonomy (NCBI): domain Eukaryota; kingdom Metazoa; phylum Chordata; class Actinopteri; order Characiformes; family Crenuchidae; genus Crenuchus; species Crenuchus spilurus. The sequence goes on from BRDA01025223.1 coordinate 10,954, forward strand.
TGAGATCTTAATTAAGACCTGCCTGAAGTTTGGGTGGGTTGATGCAAGTTTTGGTGATGCATTTTTACAGAAACAGTAGCTATTTTAGTGAATTAAAGACCTTTTTTTCGAATTTTAAAGCTCCAGCGGTAAAATAAAGAAGCAATGTTTGCACTCCTAACATGTCTTAACAGTTATATTTGAGGTAAGTGGAAAACTTTTTAAATATGATTTTTGAGCGAACAGTTTCTTTAACATGAGTGACAAATTTTGATTGTTTTTACACATTAGCCTTTGCAAAGATGTTTTTTTTTTTCAGAACTCAGCAAAAATGAAAGGAAAGACAGATGGCAACAGATTTTGACATTCACCCTCACTTTTGCTTACCTTTATGGTGTCATGGATCTGAAAAGAGTTTTTTATTTTTTATTTTTGTAGCAAAAGCAGACCATCTAGTCAAGAAACTATTAAGTAAGTAATTTTTTAACAGAGTAACAATGATTAGGCTACATCCACATTGTTTGTTAATTATTTGTTCAGATCTGATCTTTCTGTGACTCATTTTACCATTAATATAAAGTCACTTTAAGGTAAAATATCTGATTTGGGCAGTTTGCATCTGGTAACGTGAATGCATGGTATCTTTGGGGGCAGCTGTGATCTGGTGATTAGGGATTGGGTATTGTTTCGCTGGTTCGATCCCTGGGCAGGTCATGACTGAAGTGTCCTTGAGCAAGGCATCTAATCCCCAAATGCTCCCCCGGCACTGTGGATAGAGCTGCCTATCATTAGTGTGTGTGTGTGTGCATGAGGTCAAATTTCCATGCGGCACTTATAAGGGATTATACATTTGTTTACATTTACATTTTTATATCATTTGCAAATTTCACACCTCAATTTACCTTCAATGACATATGTATACAACATGCCCTGATGCATGCATGTGCTGTGCCAATGAAAAAGAAAGCTTTATTTATATTTTTATAAATATATATATATATATATATATATATATATATATATATATATATATATATATATATATA
>BRDA01025236.1:0-12343 GCA_036984385.1 Crenuchus spilurus
GAGAGAGAGAAATAGTGTTTAATAAAGGGGAGACAAGAAAGAGAAAGCGTGTGGCCTTGTGTGTATGTGTATTTATATATATATGTGTGTGTGTGTGTACACATGGATGCAAGCGAGGGAGTACGTGAGGGCGGATGGAAATGAGATGTTCCTGATTCTGCAGCGTGGGTAGAGATCCTTCTTTACGTCGATTCTGGGGAAACCTGTCTCAGGGGAACTGCTGCAGCTACAGAAATGTGTGCAAGAGAGAGAGAAAGTGAGGGTGAGAGAGGCAGAGCAAGAGTGAGAGAATATTAGGACAAGTCATTCTGTCAGCAGCGATATATACCCCAGCAATGAGGCCTTCTACTCCCACTCGTGTGAGGGGTGAGAGGAGCTGAAGAAATCTAGCAATTAGCCAGTCTTATTGCAGGCCTTTGTAACAAGGCCAGGCAACCCACGCACCCACTGCACCAAGCAAACTCTTCTCTTCTTTTCTCTTTCTTTTCTTCACTTCTCTTTTTCTACTCTTCTTTTTCTTCTCTTCTTTTTTTCCTCTTCTACTCTTCTCTTTTCTCTTTCTTCTCTTCTACTCTTCTCTTTTCTTCACTTCTTTTTCTTTTCTCTTTCCCCATCTCTTCTCATCTCTTCTTTTTTCTTTTTCTTCTCTTTCTCTTCTGTTTTTATTTTTTTCTGCTCTTCTCTTCTTTTCTCTTTCTTTACTTTTTTTATACTCTTTTTTGTCATCTTTCTTTTCTCTTCTCTTTCTTCTCTTCTCTTCTTTCCTTGTGTTCTTCTCTTTTTCTTCTTGTCCCTCATGTTCTTCTTTCTTTTTTTCTGTTCTGATCTTTTCTTTTTCTACTCATCTTCCTTTTCGTTTTCTTCTCTTCTTTTCTCATTTTCATCTCCTATCTTTTTTCATCTTTTTTTCTCTTTTTCTAGTCTCTTCTTATTCTGTTTTTTCTTCTATTCTGTTCTCTTGTCTTTTCTTTTTCTTCTTTTCTTTTTGTCCTCTTCTGTTCTCATCTTCTTTTTCTTCTTTTTCCTTTCTTTTTTTCTTCTGTTTTCCTCCTCTTCTTGTCTCTTATTTTTCTTTTGCTTTTCTTCTCTTCTTTTTTTCTCCTTGTCTTTTCTCCTCTTCTCTTCTCATCTCTATCTTTTTGCATTTCTCTCTTCTTCTATATCCTCTTGTATCTACTTTTTTAAAACCCTGTTCTCTTGTATCTTTTTGTATCTTCTCTCTTTTTTCTTATTTTGTATTTTCGCTTCTGTTCTCATATCTCATCTTCTCTTGTATATTTTATTGTATTTTTTTCTCCTCTTGTCTCTTCTCTCTGTTTGTACATCCACTTGCATCTCCTCTCATCTAGTATCTTCTTGTACAGGGTGGGCCATTTATATGGATACACCTTAATAAAATGGGAATGGTTGGTGATATTAACTTCCTGTTTGTGGCAAATTAGTATATGGGAGGGGGAAAACTTTTTAATATGGGTGGTGACCATGACTCCATTTTAAAGTCGGCCATTTTGGATCCAACTTTAGTTTTTTTCAATGGGAAGAGGGTCATGTGACACATCAAACTTATTGGGAATTTCACAAGGCAAACAGCGTTGTGCTTGGTTTTAACGTAACTTCGTTGTTTCATGAATTATTTACACATTTCTGACCACTTATAAAATGTGTTCAAAGTGCTGCCCATTGTGTTGGATTGTCAATGCAACCCTCTTCTCCCACTCTTCACACACTGATAGCAACACTGCAGGAGAAATGCTAGCACAGGCTTCCAGTATCCATAGTTTCAGGTGCTGCACATCTCGTATCTTCACAGCATAGACAATTCAAATGACCTCAAAGATAAAAGTCTAAGGGGACCATTCAACTGGCTCACGACAACCAGTCCACTTTCCAGGAAACTGGTCATCTAGGAATGCTCGGACCTGACACCCATAATCATCATGATGAAGATGTTCCTAGATAAACAGTTTCCTGGAAAGTGGATTGGTCGTCGTGGGCCAGTTGAATGGCCCCCCACGGTCTCCCGATTTGACCCCCTTAGACTTTTATCTTTGGGGTCATTTGAATTGTCTATGCTGTGAGGATACGAGATGTGCAGCACCTGAAACTACGGATACTGGAAGACTGTGCTAGCATTTCTCCTGCAGTGTTGCTATCAGTGTGTGAAGAGTGGGAGAAGAGGGTTGCATTGACAATGCAACACAATGGGCAGCACTTTGAACACATTTTATAAGTGGTCAGAAACATGTAAATAACCCATGAAAGAATAAAGTTACGTTAAAACCAAGCATACCATTGTTTTTCTTTTGAAATTCCCAATAAGTTTCATTTGTCACATGATCCTCTTCCCATTGAAAAAACTAAAGTTGGATCCAAACTGGCCAACTTCAAAATGGTCACCACCCATCTTGAAAGGTTTTCCCCCTCCCATATACTAATATGTCACAAACAGGAAGTTAATATCACCAACCATTCCCATTTTATTAAGGTGTATCCATATAAATGGCCCACCCTGTATATTGTGCTCTCTTCTCTTTTCTTCTCATTTCTCCTCTTTTATATCCTTTTAAATCTTGTCTTCTCTCAAATCTTTTGTATTTTCTCTTCTTTTCTCTCATATATCTTAATTTCTTCCCTTTTCTCCTCTCTTTAGAACCTTCGTCACATTTAACCTTTTCTTCTTTCAATTCTTGCTCAGCTTTCCTTTCATCCTTTACTCTCTCCTCAAAAGCAGTGCACACACAGAGGCATGCATCAAATGAACCACGTCATAGATGACAGCACTACCTTCTGTCGTGTGTCACTTCAGCAATTACTAAGGCAAAAAACACAGGATATATACATATAAATATATTTTCCTGTTGTCAGGCCATGTGCACCTTCTTTCGTAATCGGCAAATGGTCCAACACACGTGATGCTGGCACGGGACATCTTCTGCAGAGCAGAAACGCACAGTAACATGTAAATAAAGCCCACAATCGAAATGAAAAGTGTCAAGTGTGGGGCGTGTCATTGATTTGTCTTGAGCGTTAAGCACTTACACAAGCTATTTGATTAATCAGGCTTGCCAAGTTCACCAATGAAGTTGTCTTACGAGTAGATCTGCAGCAAAGCAATGGCTTCCAGCATTACCCTGAGCTTTAGCGCAGGGGCCCTGCTCTTTCATCTGTGAGTGGCTGTCTTATCCAATGGCCGTCTCTTCCAGCATCTGCATCCTCCAAGGCCCAGTCTGAGTTGTCCGAGTTCAGTGTTGCTAGCCTAACACACATTCTTCAAAGGGTTCACACCCTGATCCTTTGTGTTTGTGACTGTGTGTTGGCTTGCATGTGTCTGTGTTTGTTTTTAGAACCCTTTTAGGACAGCAGTGTTCTGAAAACTGATGAAACTGGCCTGCCTACTCAACAGAACCATTTGATTTGGATAAGTAGATTTGTTTTGGTAGGGTTAGGTTTAGGACTTGTAGTTTGTTTTAATGTCTTTTTTTTCAGATTCTTTTCATTTGTTTGCTGATTTTAAGTAAAATCACATGCTATCTAATACGTAGGCACTTTTATACAGGCTATATTTTAGGATTCCTCAGTATGTGGACAAATTGACATTGTGAATAATAAATACTGTGTGGTAACTGTATGATTTTATTTTCATTAAATCATGTCCTTTGACCAAAGTGCTCTAAACTTTAGCATAAAGCTGTATACAAGGCTCCATGTCCTGATGATGCAGTAAAACAAGTGTGTATGTGTCTCTGCCTGGACTTGTGGACTTGTTCCATAGATATTTTCATCCGTGCTCCCCTGCTGAAAGCAGTCGATCAACATCTTGTCTGAGGCTGCAGTGACGTCGGAGCTGGGGCTGAGTGGGTCAGTGCACGAGAACATTTCAGATTTGTTAGAAAACAGCAGGTGAATGTTCTCACTCATGAACAAGACTGAGGAGTGGAACCCTGCACACATGTTAAAGGAATGGTTTGACAAATCAAATGCATGCAATTTTACTCCTTACTCAGAATGTTGGCAGTCAGGCAAGACGTTTGGTGTCTGCAATTAGCCTCTTTAGTTTTGTACTAGAGTTACAAGGCTAGTAATGTCAATGTTACTTAATACTTTTTACAGGAAAAAGGAAAAAAAATCAGTACAAATGTACTTTATACATTTTTTTTATTACGATAGCTTTTGTACTCTCTGACAAAAAGCACTGGACTGTCAATACCCTTCTATTTTCTGAGGTAGAACCCTCAACGTCACATCTATAGTATCTTTAATTACAGTAAAGGTCCACCCCGTCTCTGCGGCCTTCCACAGCTGGGGTTGACTCCTCTCTTCTAATTTACCAGCACCAGTCATCAGTTGTTATTGCCTGCAGCTGATAACTGTCTTATATAAAGCCTTACATGTTTGTTGTGAACTCCTTGGCTGTGTCTGCGCAGTTCTGACATTCCGGTGTCTGGTGGTAATTCTTTAAGGGTCTCAGCCCTGACTGTTTTCTATCTCTTCTGGATTATCTCTGGCTCTGGTAGAATTTCCTGACTTTCCAGGTCTCACAATTAACCCAGAATTGCTAAAAGGCTTCCACATAAAGCTGCATATCCACAGTGGTACCACCACCTCTTTTCTTTGTTCCTTAAGTGGGATGCATGTGTCTCAATGTACATATTTGGTAGCGTTGCACCTGGTAAAGTTTACATATACATATACCTTGGGGGACCGAAAATCTACACATGCAGAACTTTTCCTGACTGAGCATCACATTGTTAGCAAATCCAAATCCTGCTAGATATAAAACCAGAACAGGGAGGGCGTATGATCCATATGCCAGTTGTGCCATGTGGGAGTGCTTTCCACTCAATGTTGCTCACACTTATTTTTCAAGCTGAATCTCTGAATCCACAAGTGACAATTCGTCCTCTGTAAGGACACCCACAGTAGTTCCTAGTGGCTTGTTTATTTTATTTTAAGCCGGGTTTATTAGGAAAAACATTTTTCCATCAGCCTTTTTTGATATTCTAACTTATTTTGCAAGGTCTTTAGAATTCACAAAGTGGTGAATGGAAAACATATATAGGCTACACAACAATGTACATAAGAAACATAAAACTAATGCCACCAACACTCCATCAGCTGGCTTTCTCTTGCCTTGCCACTATGTGAAAAGTGGCGAGCCGGTACAGGTCCATGGAGCACACCCACGGATAAGTCTTGGAGCCCAAAGAATGTGATATTGGCAAGCCAGTGCGTATTCTAGAAAGTGTAAATATGACGAGGGAAAAAAATCCCCAACTATGACCTTACTTTTTTTTTTTTTTTTTTTTTTTTTTTTTTTAAACTCAAAATAGTTTCTTGTTGAGTGCCTTTTGTTCCTACTGAACAAACCCTGATCTGCCATCTTTATGGTTTTACTGATGAGATGCAGGTTTAATATAAACCATTATTTAAGATCATTGTCATGGTTTACACATTTCATACACACCCTGTTTCAAAAACTACAACTGTTGATGATTTCCTAATCATCAAGACCATCATAAGATCAGTTTAATTGATCAGACCTTTCCCAGACAGTTTAAAGATGTGTGCTAGGGCTGGTATCACCACTGATTTCCTGAATCAATTTTTATTCCGATTCACAAGATCCCAAATCGATTTGATTTGATTTTTCCAAATGCTGCGGAATAAGAAATAAAACCGTCTGGATAGTTTTATGCAATCTGTGTAGTGTGCTTGTGCATGCGAACAGGAAAAGTGAAATAGGGCCTGGTCTGATAGCTTTTTTTCCTGACTCTGTTTAGTAGAGGACTTTTGATCTGAGCTGAGATATAACAATGGTTTAGTACGAGGACTGATGCTGTTGCCTCAGACCTGATGCTGAGGTCAGAGGATGTCCTAAAATGTACACTATAAGCCCCTTCACTTGAGCTGCAGTCTTGTTTGCAGGCCAGATCCTGTTGCAAAAACGTCTGCTAATGCGAGATTTAACGGGATTAAAAATATACAGACACATTGAGGAAAAATATCCCAATTTTAAAGATCGATCTCGTTTTTATATGAATCGATATTAGATTGTTTGGTAACACTTTATAATAACTTTCATTAATAAGCCATTGACTAATGATTAATAACTGTGAACAAATCCTTAGTTCATGAGAATTTGAACATGAACAAAAGTTTACAAAAGATAGCTTATGTAGTTACTAATGATAGTATTCATTTTTGCAAATGTTAACAAATCATTAGAAAATCATTTGTTAATGAAATTCTCATGAATTAATAATTTGTTCAGTTATTAATCATTAGTTAATGAGCTATTAATGAAAGTTATTATGAAGTGTTACCGATCATTCAAATGAAGATTGATTTGAATAGAAAAATCGATTTTTAAACCCACCCCTATTGTGTGCTATCTGTGGGGTTTTGTGTGCATTACCACCTCTGAGCCTATTGGACTGGAGCTTCAAAGCTAATCATAGGTGGGGAAAAAATTATAATTTTTTAAATTTCTCATATAGATCTTTTCCAAAATACAATGCACAAAACCACACTGACAATGAGGAGAACAGAACATAAACAAGAAAACACAACAGGAAACAAGTCATAGACCTTGATAAAACCAAGAGGGGGAGGAGTTAACCTGGAGGCAGGTTATATGTACGAGTGAAGAGGTGTTTTAAGAGCAGATTTAAAAGTGAGATAGAATTTGAGTGTTTGATCAGTGAATGGAGAGAGTTCGAAAGTTGAGTAACGTATCTAAACGATGCTTGATAGCATGATGGTGGTGGAAAAATTACCCTGTTGCCTTCAATAGCCTAGTAGCTCCAGCTGGAAACTAGTGACACCAGAAGTGTATTGACTGATTGACTACATTTAGGGAATTGTGTAAAAATAAATATTCATATTTTCCATAAAACTGTTTCTTGAGGACCGATTTCAGAAGAGGCTCGACTTTTCAGTGGGATGTTTTTTTTAATGAGCCGTAATCCGACCGGAAGCTTATCACATGCCCTACACATAACATATTCTGTTCATCCTCCATAAGCAAACATCTCTAATCTGCCTCTGCCTGCACACTCCCGCTCATCAGGACGGAGAAGAGAAATGAATTTCAGGACAACATTTATAGATTGGTGCTGCTGAAGCGGTCGTAGGTCACGTTATATTATGCTGGCAGGAAATTGTTGCTTTTCGATTATTTAAAGGGAACACTCGAGCATGCTTCCGGCTTAACAGCTTACATTGAGAAAGCCCCTTTTCCACTCTTTTTTTATGTAAACCTGTCAACAACCTTTTCTGATGCTGCCGCTGGCTTCAGGGACTGGTTTGCAAATCAGTCTTTCTTTACAGAGTTGACAGTAGACTCTTCGGAGATGTTCAGAGGTGTTTGATCTGTTTTTTGGAACTCTTTTGGAACATGAAGTCGCGTTTGATGTTATCATTTAAAAATTTTATATTTAATAATTATATATGTAATACATTTTTCTTATGAATTTTTTGTCCTTTTTTACTTTAAATCATTCAGTTCTTTGTTTTTGGCAATTTATTTAGACTAGTGAGTGCCTTCCATGTGGCAGACCTGGGGGTCAATACCCTGCCTTGAGAACAACTCCTTTGGCAAGACTCCTAATGCTACAGCTTGTTATATTAGCTACATTACCTTTGCAGCTCTAGAAAACTAACCTTCAGACACTGAATGTCTTGGCTTATCAGTGTCATTTTGTGTTGACTAGAAGGTTGCACTGTGTACCTTTTTACTGAACTGTAACCCTTCAACCGCTAACGGTATACGAAGATCCTGCTTGTTTTGGGTAAATAAAGGCCATTTACAGTATTTACAAAGTATCTGTATGTGTAAGTGTTTACTGGTTTCCAGATCTTAGTAGAGTTGGTATCTAGTAATGGTACAGATTCAGTCTGAGTTTGTGTTTGAAATGTCCAAATAAGTCGAGATTTACAGTGATTATCCATAACATTAAAGCCTAATTAGGTATGAACTCTACAAGAGCTCTCAAGGTGTCCTGTGGGATCTGGTATCTCCAGATGTTAGCAGGAGATCTTTTAAGTCCCACAATGCCATGTACACACTACATGAGTCATCAGATCATTATACTTTGCACACCACACAACTTGTCTTGTAATCAGGAATCTTTCAGCTTGTGCACTGCATGACTTATCAGCGACACATGGTCATGAATTACAAGATCTTTCACCAGGTGAAACCTGCAACGAGTTCTTGTTTTGTCATGAAAACATGCAAGAACTGATGCAATGCCATGCATGAGACTTATGTCCATAAACAAGGGATACAAGTTACTTGTGCACCTATTTGCAGTGAAAACACAAAAGAAAACAATATAGATGAGAAAATGAATAAAGACACGCAGGCAGCAGGGACTGTCTGTACTGCAGAGAAGTAAATAAAAAACCCAATGAATACACAGCTGTATTACTGAAAAGCCTGTCTATATACTCATGTATTCTAGTACAGGGGTTCTCAACTAGTCTTAGCCCGGGACCCACATTTTCTCATGGTCATTAAGTCACGACCCACTTTTAATGAATACAAACCAAACAAATTTTTTTTTAAACTAGCCTTGAGATTTCAGGGGGGGGTTCAGTACTGGTGGGGCGGGGCAGGGGTGCTGGAACATAAATTAATATTATGAATTACAGTACTATTATTAAACTAATAACTATTATTATTGTTACAATACATTACTTACAAATGATGATTTATATTTTATTTCTTACTATTAATAATATACTACTAATAATAACTATTAAGTGTTATTAATTAGTGATGGGCCGATCCACATTTTTTTAGTTCCGATCCGATTCCCATATACAACTGCCGATACCGATACAAATTCCGATACAAGAGCTCTTTTAGCTTATTATTATCGGTACTATATTTATGGTTACATAATGAGACTGAAATAGACCATACAGCGCTTAGAAAAGTAAAAAAAAATAAATACACAAGGGCATTTAAATTCCAAAGTAATATATTTGTCACACTTTACATATAAACAGGCAATAGTTTAATAAAAAATAAAAAAAAAGTTTAATATTTAAAACGGAAAAATAAATAAACATCTTAAGTAAAAACCTTTCTAGTTTGTTAAATGATGCAATAAGATTGTGCTGTGTAATTTAAACAAGTCAAGTATTCGGACAATTGCAGCATCAGCAACAACTGTGGAAGGATTTCAAATCAAATATTTGAAATAATGTGTAAAACTAAAGAGATATAAATACTTTCACCTCTAAAAAAGTACTTTCAGTCAGTAAAGTTTAGTGCAACCTGCTCGGAGTTTAGCACGTTTCTGAAATACCTCGGTGAGAATCTGTTGCCTTGTGGTGTCCTCATGTTTGTTTGTTAGCACAAACTCCTGGTATTCATTGACATGAAATCTCTGCAGGTGTTTGATTAAATTGGTTGTATTATACGATGCTGGAGTAGGTCCACCCCTCGGCACGCTAGCTTTACAAACATTACATGTAGCCATTCTACTGTTCGCCTTTCCAAACTGAAAAATCTCCACACAATCGACATTCTGTAGCCAACAGCTCAATCAGCCACAGACTGAAGCTGCTGGGGGTTCAGGGTAAACTGTGGAAATGGAATCAGGATCAGTGATGCGTTTCATGTTAACCTTACGGCGGGTTTCTGGTCAAGCGCAGGCTGCGAACTGTAATATGGATCGGTAAGTTGATCGGCCACATTCGCCCGATATCCGATACGTTAATAACGTCAAGATCAGCCCTGATACCGATATTGTATCGGATCGGTCCCATCTCTATTATTAATAATAAAATGTATATTTTTCATTAATAAAATATTAATACATTATTATTAGATATTGTTATTAAGTATTTATAAATAATTAAATGTAATTATATATTTGTAAAGTGTTAAAAGCATGTAGCATAATTTTTTTTATTTTTTATTTATTTCTAGGTTTTTGCCAATTTTTGTCCCCTTCCCAATGTAGTGGTAGCCAATTAGCCCATCCCCTCCATTAGGCCTCTCCCCATCACTTTGCAATGTCTCTGACTCTAGGAGGGTGCAGGCAAGCATAAGCCTCCTCCGTTGCGTGTGATGCAGCCACCGCCTCTTTTTCGAACCCCCGCTGATACACCATCACTGGAGAGCCTAACACGCTCGGAGGACGGCACACAGGGTCCCCAGCTCTGATTGGACCAATCAGTAGACGCCTGAGCCAGCGGACATTGCAACGTGAAAGTGATAGAGAGAGTGAGAGCGCCATCTACCCGCCCAGAGAGAGCACTGCCAATTTTTGCTCTCTTGGGCCCCGGCTGTTGATGGCAAACAGTTGATTCAAACTCGTGATCCTCTGGTCATAGTGGTAACGTCTTTGCCCACTGAGCCACTCTGGTCCCTGTAGCATAAAATTATCACCGCATTCTGTGTTTTTCAGTCATCTTCACTCACTACCACCAATTTTACACTTATATTTGGACTGTATGGTCAACAGACCTCAATTACATAAAATTATACCTCATTTCTGAATAAAAGTAAGCAGAATTATTTTGACAATAGTTAAGCTTAGAGGCATGTAAATGGATGGCTTATCACAGACTGGTAGCAGCACGCACACAGGCAGAATCTCAAATGTTAATTAATCATTTGGTTTTTCAAGATAAAAGACAAGTACAAAATCAGATGAGCATTAATTATTTTTTGTTTTTAATTGTTTTAAAATGTAACTGTCCGTGACCCACCCAAAACGTGTCCGTGACCCACCAGTTGAGAATCGCTGTTCTAGTAAATGTTCCTCCATTTCTTCGATGCGAGCACACCAAAAAACATTTTTGTAGTCATGCTTGTTGATGTTTTACTCCACTCTACGCTTTCTCGACACCTATGACTTGCACCCTCGTTGACTGTAGCTAGTCCCTGCACTAACTTCCAGTCACAACACTTTTCACACTACCAGATTCAGATTCGCCAACACTTCCAGAAATTAAACCTTCTAGATATTTGTTAGAGGCATCGGCATTCATTCAGGAAGCTCTTCAATCATGTCTTTTAGCAACTGAGCCACTGATTTGCCTCCAACTTTTGATTGCTGTTTCCAAAAAAAGCTGTTGATTAAAAAGTGTGTTACAGTTGTCATGAACCTGGCATTAGTTGCCATCTGAGGTGACGTGGAGCCACCTTAGATGACACTTGCTGTTCTAGCACATCCCACAGGTGTTTGATCGAATTGACTTCTGTGGAGGCCACTGTCTGTAGGTAATCACCACTGCTGACCAGGAGCACCTCAAAAACCTTTCCACTTCAGAGATGTGGAAAGTCTTGGTCATAATGGAGAGATTTGGTCATAACTATCTGGACCTTGTCAGAGTAGCACAGGTCTGCATGCTTTCATGTATTTCTTCAGCATTCAGCACGCTGTCTACAAGAATCGAGTGCTTGCTTACCGTCTAATATATCCAAGACTTTCACATGCAGCATCCTTAGGAGATAATGTTATTTGCATAATCTGTGAGTGGTATTAATCTTGTGTGTTTGGGTATTTTGCTTTAAACTCTGTTTACTTTTTTTTTTTTTTTGGCAATTTTCTCCCTTTTCCCAGTGTGGGAGTCGCCAATTAACCAAACCCGTTAGTGGCTCTCCCCATCACTTTGCACTGTCCCTGACTCTAGGAAGGTGAAGACATGCACATGCCTCCTCTTCTACGTGTGATACAGCCACCGCCTCTTTTCGAACTACCGCTTGATACACCGTTCCTAGGGAACCAATGTGCTCAGAGGAAAGTGCAGGGTCTCTAGTTTCGAATTGACCAATCAGTAGACGCCCGAGCCAGCGAACATTGCACTGAGAGTGATAGGGAGAGTGAGGGTGTCATCTTCCCGCCCAGAGAGAGCAATGCCAATTTGTGCTCTCTTGGGCCCCGGCTGTTGATGGCAAACAGCATGACTAGGATTTGAACCCGCAATCCTCTGGTCATAGTGTCAATGCCTTAGCCTGCTGAGCCACTTGGGGCCTTAAACTTTAGTTACTCTTTAAGTAAAGTCTTTAGCTTAAATTCTAGTGGGAAAACTAATAAAGCCCTTCCCTGAAAGAGATGACGTCTAGATGGGAGCATATGTTGTTCTAGAACCTGAACATAGTTCTCTGCATTAATGGTGCCTTTCCAGACATGCAAGCTGCCCATGCCACAAGCACTCATGCAACCCCATACCGTCAGTGATGCAGGCTTTTGAACTGAGCGTTGATAACAACTTGGGTTCTCCATGTCCTCTCTGGTCTGGATGACATGGCATCCCAGTGTTCCATAAAGAACTTCAAATCGTGACTCATCTGACCACAGAACAGTCTTCCATTTTGCCA